>ML290367.1:0-13781 GCA_005239495.1 Nicotiana undulata | reverse complement strand
ACTATTGGTGATGATGGAGTTATGAGGATGCAGGGCCGTATTTGCGTGCCCAATGTGGATGGTATTCGAGAGTTGATATTAGCAGAGGCTCACAGCTCGCGGTATTCTATTCATCCGGGTGCCGCGAAGATGTATCAGGATCTGAAACAGCAGTATTGGTGGAGGCGGATAAAGAGAGATATTGTTAAGTATGTAGCACGGTGTCTCAACTGCCAGCAGGTCAAGTATGAGCACCAGAGACCAAGTGGTTTGCTTCAGAGGTTAGACATTCCAAAGTGGAAGTGGGAGCGAATTACTATGGACTTCGTAGTTGGGANTTTCTGACAGAGGTACACAGTTCACATCTCAGTTTTGGAGGGCCGTACAGAAAGGTATGGGTACTGATGTAGAGTTGAGCACTGCATTTCATCCACAGACCGACGGGCAGTCGGAACGGACCATTCAGATTTTGGAGGACCTGTTACGGGCTTCTGTGATTGATTTTGGCGGTTCATGGGATCAGTTCCTGCCATTAGCGGAGTTTGCATATAATAACAGCTACCAGTCCAGTATTCAGATGGCTCCGTATGAGGCTTTATGCGGTAGGAGGTGTAGATCTCCGGTTGGTTGNTTGGAGAAGGTGAAGTTGATTCAGGAGAGACTTCGCACGGCGCAGTCTAGGCAGAAGAGTTATGCGGACCGGAAGGTTCGGGATGTGTCATTTATGGAAGGTAAGAAGGTACTGCTAAAAGTATCACCCATGAAGGGTGTTATGAGGTTCGGAAAGAGAGGAAAGCTGAGTCCTCGGTTTATTGGTCCTTTTGAGGTGCTTCAGAAGGTTGGAGAGGTGGCTTATAGACTTGCCTTGCCACCCAGCTTGTCGAGTGTTCACTCGGTATTTCATGTGTCGATGCTCAGAAAATATGTTGGTGATCCGTCTCATGTGTTAGACTTCAGCACAGTTCAACTCGACAGGGATATGTCATATGGGGTGGAGCCAGTAGCAATTTTGGTTCGTGAGGTCAGAAAGCTGAGATCTTAGGAGATAGCATCAGCAAAGGTGCAGTGGAGAGGTCAGCCAGTGCGGAGGCTACTTGGGAGACTGAGCGGGAGATGCAGAGCAAGTATCCTCACTTGTTTGAGACTCCAGGTATGTTTCTAGACTCGTTCGAGGACGAACGTCTGTTTAAGAGGGGGAGAATGTAACGACCCGGTCCGTCGTTACGTAAAACCCTGTATTATAAGTACTGTTATTGGCCTGGCATATGTTGGTTATTCTATTATTAATGTGTTAGAGTTAATAGGCTCGAAATCGTAATGGTTAAATGAGAATTCAGTCACTTAGTCTTTAAAAATAGCCTTAGAATGAGAAAAGTCAACTAAGAGTTGACTTATTAGTAAACGACATCGGAATACGAATTTTATGGCTTGAATAGCTTCGTTAGGTGATTTGGGACTTAGGCGTATGCTCAGAATAATTTCGTGATGCCCAATGTAGAATAGGCTTGAATTGGCAAAAGTTAGTTTTTGGCGATTTCCGGTCGGCAGTGGAAAATAGGATATTGGGGTCGGAATGGAATTCCAACAGTTGGAACAGGTTCGTAATGTCCTTTTGGACCTGTCTGCAAAATTTCAGACCAATCGGAGTTGTTTTGGATAGTTTCGGCATCGTTGGTGGATTTTAGAAATTTTAAAGTTCTTAGGCTTGAATCCGATGTAAATTTGGTGTTTTGATGTTAGTTTTGGTGTTCTGAGGGTGCAACTAAGTTCAAATGATGTTATGGAATATGTTGGTATATTTGGTTGGGGTCCCGAGGGGCTCGGGATTGATTTTGGGTGGTTAACGGGAATTTCGGAGTTGGAATTTGCAGCAAAAAGCTGCTGGTGTGAAATCACAGAGATTTCCGCACCTGCGGAAGTTTGACCGCAGGTGCGGGCCCGCAAGAGCGTGCAGGGGATCGTTGGTGCGGAAGATTCACAGGCGCGGTCACGCAGGTGCGGTTAAGTGGGTCGCAGGTGCGGAAATACCTGGGCAAATATATAAATTAAACCTCCGCGACCTAAGCATATTTTTACACCATTGTTGTACGGAAGATAGCTTTTTGGGCGAGTTTTGAAGGGGAAGATCGGTGTTCTCCATAGAGGTAAGTAATTTGATTATTAAAACTCGTTTATGGGTGATTATAGACCATAATCTCAGCATTTAATTCATGGAAAATCAGTAGAAAAATTGGGTTTTAGAGCTTGAGATTATGAGACCTTCTAGGGTCGATTTGAGGGGCCAACGGACTCCGATTTTGGTGTTCTTTATACGTACAGACTCGTGAGAGGACGAAGAACACTTTTCTATAAAAAATTCTGAGTTTCGAGATGCGGGACCGGGGGTCGGGTTTTGACCGAATTCGGATTTTTGAGCTAAATTTGATAAATTCGATTGGAATTCATTCCTTAAGCATAATTTGATGATAAAAAAATGAACTTGGTAGATTTGGAGCATCCGGAAGTTGATTCGAAAGGCAAACGCATTGCGAAGTAGTTTCAAGCTAGTTTTGAGGTAAGTAATGTCTTGAAATCCTGTCCTGAGAGTATGAAACCCCGGACTATGCACCCTTCACGGGTTTTGGAATGCAAAAATTGAAAATTTGGAAATATGTTCCCTATTTAGGAGACTATTGAGTTGCTAAACCGACTTTTAAGTGTATGCTTAATTAGTACTATTTTATTATGATATGATTTGGGTTGTAAGCCGTGTTTGGGGCCTAGTGCCGATCTGTTTACCCCTTGGGGGGAATGTATTACTGTGTTTCCTCACTTGATATGTTGTGATTTACACTCAGTCTTTTCCTGATAAATTGTTTTGACACTCAGAGTATTTTGATACTATTTATTGAAAACTGAAACACTGTTTTGGGTCGAGAACCCAGTTGTTTATGGCCTAAGGGCTAACTGATAGTGTCTGACTAAGTGATGTGAGGAGGCTTCCAGGTCTTATGAGTGATGTGAGGAGGCTTCCAGGCCTTATGAGTGATGTGAGGAGGCTTCCAGGCCTTATGAGTGATGTGAGGAGGCTTTCAGGCCTTATGAGAGAGGTGAGAATGCTTCCAGGCCTTATGCTATTATTGCGCTTGGGCTGTAGGAGCCCCTCCGAAGTCTGTACACACCCCCAGTGAGCGCCAGTACCGATTGAGTGATGATGATTGCCCGCGGGGCTGATACTGAGTGATGATTGATACTGAGTGATGATCGATATTTAGTGATTGAGGGAATGTATGAGGGCAACTGTTATGAGAAATGATTTTGGCCGAGGGGCAGTTTCATGATGATTTAACTATGATTTACTTCGTTTTCAAACTGAGTTTACCGAGGATTTCACTGAGATATACTGATATTTACTTGTTTTCAAGGGATTTTGGAACTGGTTTTTGAACTTATGAATTTGCTGAATACTACTTGGTGACTTGATGTTTTACTGGTTGTTGTGAAATGGTGTATCTGTTCGTGTGCTTTATATTTCTCAGATTGTGATTTCTTTTCATTACTACTGAGTTGGCGTACTCATAAAGACTCCCTGTGCCTCTGTGCACAGATTCAGGTGACGGTCTGGAACAGTAGCTGCCCTTGCTTGTAGTTGCAGATTCACGGGATTTCGAGGTAGTTGTTCAGCGTCCACTGCTTCTCCACTTCCCTTTCCTTATTTAGTTTTTAGCATTTGATTCAGAGACATATATTATAGTTCTAGCAGAGTTTAGATTTATTTATTCTTAGATGCTCATGACTATTGACTCCAGTTCTTAGGAGGTTTGTTTAGGCTAATATGGGAACGCAAAGACTTATTTATATTATTTAATGCAATGGTTGCATGCTTATTATCGAATTGTGAACTCGTGTAATTGAACAAATGCGTAGTAAAGTGATGGTTGGATAGCCTAGTTCCACGATAGGCGTCATCACGGCCTGTTAGGATTTCGGGTCGTGATAGTGAATAATGCCCACCATGTGTTTGTGTAAATTCCCCATTGATTGGAATTAATGTGACTAATTGTAAGGTGGTGAAGTCTGAGTAACCACAGTTGGGTTACCATGTTGTGCTGAGTTAATGATGTGCTTTTTGTAGGTATAGTGGCCCCCCAAAAACGTCAAACTACTGGCTCCTCCTCAGGCGGACAAGTAGGTTCTTCCTCCGGAAGGCCACGAAAGTCCGCCGATACTCGGCCCTTCAACAACAATAAATTTGTCTCAGCTAAGGCCCAGTACAGGTTCATTGAAAAGGAATTGAAGTCGGCGATACCGGAACGTGGCATGGACATAAACGCCATCCAGCAGAACTGTACCAGGATGCATGACGAGTTGATGAGGCGAAGTTTGGATGTATTCTTCGAGGAGCCTGATGAGGCCAATTCCATGATTGTAAGGGAATTTTATGCCAATTGTCCAGAGCACAAGAACTATGTTGTCATAGTGCGGAGGAAGCAGGTGAACGCTACGGTGGAGGCCATCAAGCGGATTTACTGGCTTCCACATGCCGTTGATATATACGAGGACAAGTATGAGCAATATGGAAAGCGGTATGCTCAGTGGGATAAGTTCCTCCCAACCATTTGTGTACCGGGCGCAGAGATGAGATGGTACAAGTACGGGAACAAGTTCCACTCGTCAGCCCTCAAGTTTGAAGCAAAATGTTGGCTCTACCTCATTAATAACCGACTCATGACATCCCACAACACCTCCGAGGTGAACATTCCTCGAGGATGTTTGATTTGGTGCTTCATGATGGGTTACAACTTTGATGTAGCCCGGCTCATTCACGGGGAGATGTTCGTCCGCAGTAAGGTTCAGAGGTATGGGTTCTTTTCCCATCTCTCGTCACTAGATTATGCAATGCAGTTGGGGTGTCGGGGGACTTTGTCGTTGATGGCAGAGTACCAAGAGATTACACTTTTCGAGCAGATAGGGTTACTACGGGAAAAGATGCGGTGATAGTTGTTGATGAGGAGGAGGAGCATGACTCTGATGAGGACGATGATGAGCAGGAGCAACAAAATGTGGAGGAGGAGCATGAGCATATGGAGGAGGAGCAGGCTGTAGATGTTGGAGGCCCGTCTAGGTCCACTCGGGGACAGAGAATGGACCACCTGGAGCATGAGGTGGCCGGGTTGAGGACCTCAAAATTGGGGTCGAGAGTTGATGCAATGGCTTCCCAACAAGCGAAATCAGAAAAGAAGATTATGGGTTGGATGCGTGCCCTGGGTCGTGCTTGTCGCGTGGACTCAGGAACTGTCTCCAACCAGGACTGAGCTTTTAGGGAAGTCCCATTACCTCTCTCTGTTTATTTTAATTGGCCATGGGGACATGTCCTCATATTAAGTGTGGGGTGGGGGAAGGATTCCCTGTGTATGTATATATGTATAAATTGTTAGTTGTTTTCCTTATTTTCCGTGTGATTTTGTACAATTGCTAATTGTTTTCTTTATTTGGTTGTGAGTTGTTCTGTTTTGGTATAATTATAAAATAAAATAAAAGATTTAAGTCGTCTTGGCCCGACGATGGATCCCTTTCGACGGGGTTCTTGAGGGTCTAAGTCGATCACAAAAAAAAAGATTTTTTATTTTCTTTTTAGGTAGTGTAGCAACTCCTCCTTGATTTTTCTTTTGACCACGGTTATTTTCCAAGGGTTTATCTTGAACCGGGTATAGTTAGTTTTTTTGTTCTTTTTAGTTGTTAGGTTCCTTTTGGGCAAGGAGATGAAATCAAAGAAGCATCCCTTAGTGTTGTACACCCGAACACAAAAGACCCTAGAGTGTGACACTTAGGCTCATTTATTGACTCTTGCGGAATGCCTTAATTTTGTATGTTGTAACTGCCTTGAATGCTCGGTGAGAGTGTCTTGATGAACCAATCCGGAGTGAATTATGTGCCATATGCTGTGAGGTATTTTGTGTTGTATTCTGTCTCCACATTCGATGCCTAGAACTTGCCATGTGTGTGTGCAAAGTGAAATAGTAGTTCGTTCAGTCTTAGAAGTGATATAGGCATTTCTTTGTGAAGCCCGATATAAAAGTGTATCCACCTGATTGCAATTTACCATAGTTAACCCTCTGAGCTTATAAGCCTGTTTCTTTGGCAACCACATTACAAACTGTACCCAATTGTTTGAATGGCCTGTCCGTTTGAACCTTGTACCTCCCATGAGCACTTGAATTGTTAGAGAACATGTAAAAGTCAAAGTGTGGGGGTGGTGGTTTGGTTTGTGAGTGGAATCAAAGAAATAGAAAGAAAGGTACAAAGCTGTGAACAATGAAAGAATAAACGTCACTTAGAAAAAAAAAGACAAAAAAGAGAAAAAGGACAATGAATAAATGCAGTCCTTGATGAGTGGTGGCTTGATAAAATTGCACCTAAAGGAGTTTGGGGTAAATATAAAGAAAAGTGTGGTGGCAATTCTTGTCCGACATAAATATGGTCTGAAAGCTAAAGTAATTGTATTAAAAAGTGCTTAGGGAGGTAAGTCACTATATCTAAATATATCCTACCCGTCCCTTAGCCTACATTACAACCAAATGAAGACCTAATTGATCTTGGATTGAATGGGCTCGATTAGTAGAGTATTACACTACGGGCAAGCCTATGGTGCATCTTTTTGGCATATGAATGTTCTTTCCGAGAGTGAGTGAATTATTTCTATTTGAGTTCCTATTTGTTCTTAATATTGTTCTTGTGGAACTACTCTCGTGTGTGTGATGTGAGGGAACTTGATTCATGACAGAATTGTATGTCTTGACCTCTGTGTAGAGTACTTTGAGGAAGTAAGAATATTGCATGACATGTGAAAGCCGACTCTTGAGGCATAGATGTTACATTGCTAGGTATAACTCTTGTAAAATGTTTGTGGTGTGACACATTAGGGAAATGCTTGATGAAAGGACCTTTGTAGAATATAGTGAATTGCTCGAGGACTAGCAATAATTAAGTGTGGGGTGTTGATAATAAGCTAAATTCACGTAATTTAGTGTATATTTATACTCCAACTTAATGATGCTTCACTATCTTAGGACTATTAAATGATGTTAAAGTGGCTCTAATTGTGGAATTTATGTTTCACATGAGTAAAATGCGCTTATGAGGACCTAGGATGGTGTTTGGAGCCAAATTGAAGGAGAAAAGCCCCTTGGAGTATTTAACGTATGAAAAGACGAAAGGAAATCCTTGGGACAGATTAAAAGTTCACCAGCGCGGCCGCGCTAGTCCAGATGCCAGGGACAGAACAAAACCCCATTAGCGCGGGCTTAGCGCGACCGCGCTACCCAGCAATCCCCAGGCAGAATGAAAAGCCATTAGCGCGCCCACTATTAGAGCGATGACTAGCGCGGGCGCGCTAGTCCCAGTCGTACGCGTTATTTCCCAGGGATACAATTGGAAGTTTGGGGCAATTCCACTTAACCTATATAAGGTTCAACTCGCCCAAAGGAGGATTCTATCAAGGTTTAGAGTCTTGTTCAAGAAAAGCAAAGGCAAGAGGCAAGGAGGGCAATTAGGCATCAAATCTCATCTGTCTTCCTTGTGATTTTACCATTGTTGATGAATTCTTTTGTTATTATTTTCGGTACAATTATGAGTAGATAAATTCTTTAGTCTAAGGTTTTGGTGGAACCCGTTGAGGATGAACTTATTGTTATATTAATATAGTTTGCTTGGTTTTCATCTCTATTTGTTCAACTACGTTCTTGTTGTAGTTGATTGAAGGGCCCTCAATTAGTTGTGCCTATTTAGTGTGTATCTGCTCGGGAGAGAGTGCATATTTAGGTAGTTGTTGACCAACACCACTCCCAAAGTATATGAGAGATCCATAACTGAGGGTTTAAAGGTTGGATTAGGGATAACGATACCTTGGGTGCAATCTAAAGTGAATTGTAATAAAAGTTAGCTAGCGTAGCTCGGTAGAGTGCGTCTAGTAAATTATCGTAATTGCTTGGAAGAGAATTACAGTAACATGAGTGTTCATGATTGATAGAGATAATTAGGTCAAACAATATGAAATATACAAGAAGGGAATCCATCAACGGGGGAAACCATAACCTTAGATCTTTCTCGCATTTGTTTACAACCCAGTATTATTCATCTTTTAGTCTACTTAATTTCATTCGGTTGTAGTTAGAAAAAATACCAACAATTGATATTCATAACCTTTGGAAGTTGACTACTAAGAGTCGAGTGAGTCTAACAATGATAAGTAATAGTTTAATTCCCTGTGGGATTTGACTCTGGTCAAAATACTCAGATTATATTTGCAACGCCCGCTTAGTCTTTTTAGAAAACATAGTTGAGCGTGATCAGGCATATTTAGAACTTCTTGGAAATTACGAACACCTACAATTATACTAACGTTTCCAAGGACTATGTCAGGATGACACTATTTCCCTTCTCACTGTTGAGGGAAGCTAAGGAATGGTTGCAAAAAGAGCCCGCGAACTCAATATGCACTTGGGATAATTTAGCAAGGAAATTATTAATCAAGTTTTTCCCTACTAAGAAGACAAAATTGCCGAGGAGCCAAATTCTTGGGTTCCAACAACGGGATGGTGAGACACTTCGTCAAGCTTGGGAAAGATACAAGAAGCTACTTAGAGACTGCCCACATCATTGTTAGACTGATGAGGTATTGGGGCACACTTTTGTTGATGGGCTAGACGAGGCATCAAAGATGAATCTTGATTCAGCTTGTGGGGGTAGTTGCATGGCCAGGCCGTACAGTGAAATTCAACTCTTTCTCAATAACTTCACTGCTAATGATCATAATTGGCAAAGAGATGGGACACAAGAAGAGCAATTAAACAAAAGGCATTCGGGGTGATTGAGCTTGATGACTTCTCAGCCGTAAGAGCAGATATTGCAAAGCTGGAAAATCAGATGAACAGAATGACAATGCAACAAACACAATAGATGCAACATGTACAGCAGATGTCTATTTGCTGCGAGCTATGTGGTGATAGTCATATGAGTGACACGTGCCCCACGAATCCTGAATCTATATATTATGTGGGGCAACAAAACAGTGGTCCAATGAATCAACATGCACAGTCTGGGAACAGTTACAATCCAAATTGGAGGAATCACCCTAACTTTTCATGGGGCGGTAATCAACAAAATCAGAATCAGTATAGGCCCCAAGTTAATTTCAATCAGCCTCAAAACCCACCCCAACAAGCAGAAGGGAGTACGAATGACTTTCTAAAGAAGTTGTTTCTTGACAATCAATAGCTCAGGACTGATTTTAGAAATCTTGAGAGGCAAATGGGGCAGTTAGCAGCAAATCAAAATACTAGACCTGCAGGTGCTCTTCCCAATGATACAGAGAAAAATCCTCAAGTTAATGCAGTTACACTCAGAAACGGTAGGGAACTAAAGGAAGTGCCAAAGAAGAGAAAGGGCAAGCCTATACCTGGGAGGGAGCTGATCCCTAAGGCAATACACGAGTCAAAGAAAAATGATGCAGGTTCAGAGCAAGTGGAGGCTGACAGGTCCCTACCACCTTTCCCCCAGAGATTGCAGAAAAAGAATGATGATCGCATGTTCAACAAATTTCTCTCTATGTTGAGCCAAGTTCAATTAAATATTCCATTTGTGGATGTACTTCGTGAAATTCCAAAGTATGCTAAGTACATAAAAGATATAATGGCTCATAAGAGGAAATTGTCTGAGTTCGAGATAGTTTCACTTACTGAGGAGTGCACTTCAAGGGTCCAAAACAAGCTTCCTCAAAAGCTTAAGGATCCTGGCAGATTCACCATCCCTATGCAAATCGGTAATATTGATGTGGGTCGTGCTCTTTGTGATTTGGGGGCGAGCATAAATCTAATGCCCTTATCCTTGTTTAAGCAATTGGGTCTGGGAGCTCCTAGACCCACCACTGTGATGTTGCAATTAGCTGACATGTCCATAGCCTACCCTGAAGGAGTGATTGAAGATGTGCTGTTGCAAATTGGAAAATTCATCTTCCCAGCCGACCTCATTATTCTAGATTTTGAGGCTGATGAACATGTCCCAATCATATTGGGACGACCTCTCTTGGCTATTGGTGATGCAATAATTAAAGTGAGAGAGGGAAAAATGATTATGAGGGTGGACGACGAGGAAGCAGTCTTTAATGTCTACAAAGCAATCCAACTTCCCCACCACTATGAGGAGCTTTCTATGATATCTGTTGTGGAGGTGGATGAGCAACTTCTTGACATGAGTGTATATCTAGACGACTCTCTAGAAAAAGCACTCATGTTGTTCGACAGCTTGATGATTGATGATGAGGTTGAGGAGATGATGCATATCCTAGATGCATCTTGTGCTTACATGCAGAGAATACACCCGTTTGAACCCCTTAATAGGCCAAGTGGGCCTTCTCCAAAGCCATCAATTGAAGAAGCTCCAAAATTGGAGCTTAAACCCCTACCCCATCACCTTCAATATTCTTATTTGGGTAGTTCTGACACTTTACCTATTATTTTTTCTTCTGACTTGTCTAAATTGCAGGAAGAAAAGCTATTGAGAGTGCTACATGAGCACAAGCGAGCAATTGGGTGGACAATGTCTGACATTAAAGGCATTAGTCCAGCTTTCTACCTGCATAAAATCCTCATGGAGGAAGGACACAAGCCAAGGGTAGAGCAACAACGCTGACTAAATCCAATCATGAAAGAGGTGGTAAGAAAAGAAGTGATTAAGTGGCTTGATGCAGGTATTGTATTTTCAATCTCTAATAGCAAATGGGTAAGCCCCGTTCAATGTGTACCTAACAAAGGGGGGATGACTGTGGTGGTTAATGAAAATAATAACTTAATTCCTACAAGAATTTTCACTGGGTGGAGAATTTGCATAGATTACAGTGATACTTTCTCTCCCGTGGCTAAAATAGCATCAGTCCGCCTTCCATGGTTGTTGTTCGCCATTGGCCTCTCTATCAGTTGGACATTGAGTATGCTTTTCTTCACAGTGACCTTGAGGATGAGGTTTATATGGAGCAACCACCTGGCTTTGTTGCTCAGGGGGAGTTTAGTGGCCTTGTATGTCGGTTACACTGGTCCCTCTATGGTCTAAAGCAGTCTCCTCGAGCCTGGTTTGGTAAGTTCAGCACAGTTATTCAGGAGTTTGGCATGACTCGTAGTGAAGCTGATCACTCCGTATTTTATCGACTTTCTGCTTCAAATCTCTGTATTTATCTGGTCGTTTATGTTGACGATATTTTTATTACCAGAAATGATCAGGATGGTATTAGTAAGTTGAAGCATTATCTCTTTCAGCACTTTCAGACTAAGGATATGGGTAGATTAAAGTATTTTCTGGGTATTGAGGTCGCCTAGTCTAGCTCAGGTATTGTGATCTCACAACGGATGTATGCCTTAGATATTCTTGAGGAGACAGGAATGACAGGTTGTAGACCTGTTAGCACTCCAATGGATCCGAATTCTAAACTTCTTCCAGGACAGGGGGGCCTCTTAGCGATCCTGCAAGATATAGGTGATTGGTTGGTAAATTAAATTACCTCACAGTGACTAGACATGACATTTCCTTTCCTGTGAGTGTTGTGAGTCAGTTTATGGATTCTCCCTGTGATAGTCATTGGGATGTTATTGTCCGCATTCTTCGGTGTATAAAATCAGATCCATGCAAAGGCTTATTGTTTGAGGATCAAGGCCATGAGCAGAAGCAAAATGTGGTTGCTCGGTCTAGTGCAGAAGCAGAATATCGAGCAATGTATATGGCGACATGTGAGCTAATTTGGATCAAACAATTGCTCAAGGAGTTGAAATTTGGTGAGATTAGTTAGATGGGACTTGTGTGTGACAATCAAGTTGCTCTTCATTTTACGTAAAATCCAGTGTTCCATGAGAGAACTAAACACATCGAGATTGACTATCACTTTGTTAGAGAAAAGATACTCTCGGGAGATATTTCTACAAAGTTTGTGAAGTCAAATGATCAGCTTGCAGATATTTTCACCAAGTCCCTCACTAGTTCTTATATTAACTACATATGTAACAAGCTCGGTACATATGATTTATATGCACCAACTTGAGGGGAGTGTTAGAATAGTTATGTGAATGTATGTAATTAGTCCTAGTCCCTTATGTAATAGGAGTAGGTTATGTGTTTTGTATACATATAAATAGGGTTTATTGTAACATAGAATATTAATCAATAATAGATTTTTCTCTCATGCATTCTCACAGTTAGAACCTATGACTAGAAATAGACAAATCAAATGCCTTTCACAAAAAAAGGATACTTACGAGCGTGATTCCAAGTCTCGGGAAAGTTGTCCGCATTGGCTACCATGTCTTCAGTTCTGACAAAAAAGTAGTTGAGCCAGAACTGAAGATTTGCTTTGTCGTCCATCTTCACCACCAGGCATTTACCTCCTCAAAGGCGAAGGTGTAACATCGTCCCCCTATAAAAGCTAAGGGCGAAGAGATGCATCAGATGACGGAGTGTAACCACGACCACAGTCAACTCCACGAAATTTATGAGCATCCTAATAAGCTTGTAGATGTACGGAGAGAGTTAGGCCGGGCAAACACCATAGTAGCGGCAAAATTCCTCTGCCAATAGGAGAAGGGGGAGAGTATAGCCGACCTGGAAAGGATACGCATAGAACACACAATATCCAGGGTGGTGGATTTGCACCACATCACGCCCTGATAAGACCAGATCGATGTGGGCAGGAATGTTGAATTTTTCTCTATGCTCAGCCAGGTCAGCCTCTTTCATAACTGACTCCGAGGCTTCGGGCTCACCTTCAGGCGCCTTCGAAAAATCGGACCTAACTTTCTCACTACGAGGGATTATCTCCTCTACTGTAGGAAAAAGTCTCATCCTCAATAGCGATAGAGACACTATCAGCGTGAGGGGGCATAAGCACCGCCAAAAATACGGGTTCAAATTCCATACCGAACTAGCGGATACATTAGTCATGTTGTTACGAGAGGATATTCAAGCAAGCAAGTGTTAGAAGCAGCGAGAATCACTAAAACATGTAAGAAGATACACAATAATGGGGGAAGAAGAGGAAGATACAGAGTTTATTGATGAAAGGGTTTCATAAAGATTGAAGCGTTACCCACGCACCCCTATTTATAGGAATTCAAGCGTCGAAACCAAGTAATTAATACATTATTACCTGGAACTATAGCCGAAGCAACATATTCAATCAGAAGACGCACGCAAAATGAAGCAATGCATTGGGAAATCACATCATAATGACGCCTGTCGCCATGACGTCATCCGATTCGTAGGACTTACAACCCCAGAACACGCTGCCAACTCACCCCAATCATCACGAATCGGTCAGGTCGTCCAAATGCTTCGACCACGTTACACAAATCCGCTCATCGTGCCCGCCTGAGGCTGGTCTCAATAAGCGGAGGGACTAACTGTATAAGTCAAAATCTGCGCTAGAATATTTAGGGTAATATAGCATTAAGGAAAGAGTCAGTCGAGGTCGACCACAAAGCGGCGAAATTCGTGGTCGAGATGTCAATAATTGTCACGACCCAAACCGATGGGCCGTGACGGGCACCCGATACCTTACCCAACCGAGTACCAACGTAGCGTATCTTTCTTATTACATTATTAAATACACATGACATACAGGCCTAATAGGCCAACACAATCCTTTATAAACTCAAAACATAGGCCGGCCAGGCCGTACAATCCTTTATGTACACGACGTATATCTACAGGCCTCTAAGAGCACATAAATATCATAAAGGTTGGGACAGAGTCCCGCCTTACCAAACAATATGTGTCTAAATCAT
>ML290365.1:113139-174929 GCA_005239495.1 Nicotiana undulata | reverse complement strand
CGTTGGCTGGCCTAGCGGGTTCAACGTTAGGCGCAGTCACGACCCAAAAGGTGGGAATTTGGGTCGTGACAAATAACAGTACTTTACCCTTCCTTTTTATATGGTGTAGAAGAAAACGGATTACTGATAATCAAGCTTTACTTCACTCCCCCAATAACTTTCAGGAGAAATAACAAAAGTAATAGAGAAAATTGTCAAAGAAAAACAAGGAATGAATCAACGGTAAATCTCTAAAATCAAGACCAGAAACATTGATAAACAGAGAATAATGAAATTTATTTTAGTAGTAAATGTAAGCTCCCCTTACAAATGAAGTTTTATACCCTTATATAGAAGCGTACAATCATAACGGTTTTAACATTTAATTTGGATTTATTATGGGCATTAATTATATTTATTGTCCATTATTATGGATAATCGTAACTGACATATTTATGGTTGTAGATTCCTTATAAGTGCTCCGTTTCCCCTTCCTTATTTACTACTGATTCGTGTATCTTCCCCTCTTTTAAACCTTTATAACGCCTCTTCTTTGTCAACTATCAGACTCAATTCTTTTCTCTGTACTTTCTCGTGGGTGTCTCTCCCATACCTTCCTTGATTCTTAATTCCATTAATTGAATGTGTCACTTGTCGCTATACGGTTTCTCCACGCGTCATGCTTCGTCGGCTTACTAATAATCCACGTGTTATACCTTTTTTCACCAATACACCCCTCTATTTCTCATAACGCGTACTCCTTCCGTTTCAATTTAGATGAGGTAGTTTGACTCGACCCAACGTTTAAGAAAAAAAAAAGACTTTTGAAACTTGTGGTCTTAAAAGCTTAAGGGGTAAAAGCTTTGTAGGGTCATGACATTTGTGCAGTCATAAAAGATTCTGCTTAAGAGTAAAATGAATAAAATGAAGAGTTTAAAGTTAAATAAATTATTTTTAAATTTAGAAATATGTCATTTATTTTGGAACAGACTAAAAGGAAAGTACCTCATATAATTTGAAATGGATGGAGTATACAATAATAATAACTCCATCTCAATTCCAAGCAAATTACCGTTTCATGGTGCTTCATATTTAAGCTCATTTATGTGTAATACTAGATGAGGAAAGGCCTGTATACGGGCCCAACATTGTAATCCTAAAATTATTGTTTGTCGAGACTCAATTAATTTTTTGATAAAAAAAATTGATCCTTGTTATATCCATTTAATCACGGATAGAGATAATATTGGTGGTCACAATTTATAATTAGTTTATGTTAATAATGTACTTAAACTTAAACTACAAATTATAATCTGTTTAAATTGCTCCAATTAACATAAAAAGAATACGTGCTATAATACTCATTTTTAACATCCATATCAACATAAATATCAAATTGAAAATTTGATTTCAATGGTATTATTTTTCTATTTGAATATTTTACAAGAAAATACATTAAAGTTGCAAGTGTCATCTATACTAATAAATTTTCTAGAATAAGAAGCTTAGCAATCTATCTGTAAACTATTCTTGAATACATTCAAATTGGTTTCACAAGAGTTTCAACAGTGAGAACAATTAACTACTTGATGAATGTTTACATGAACAACATCATTCTTTAAAATACGATAAAAGATGGGGAAAAAACTTACTATTGATTTTACTTCTTGTCTTGCATACAACAAAATCAAGAGAAATTTTTAGTACAGTAAATGAAAAAAACTTTCAAGGGGACTCGCACCCCTAAAAAGGCAATTTACTGCTTCAAACAAAGAGACATTAAACAAATATTAACATGATAATCATTGTAGTAATTCAATATAGTAGTTCAAATCATATTTTATTATTGATTGTTTAAAATAATGTTAACTGGTGATAAAATATAAAATATTTGATAGAAGTGTGTGTGTGTGTGTCCATATATATATATATATATTATAAGGATTTTAAATTTTTTTTAATTACGGAGATAAGAAAAATATTTTTATTTTTCTATAGATCTATCATATGTTAATTTTCATAATGCAACAATATAAAAATTATAAAGAATAATGTTTAGGATAATTTATTGATAGTTGAAAACTTATCAGGGAAAAATGACTTCAAACAATGTAGATTAAATTTTCACATCAGTTAAGCATATAAGAGATAGCCTCCTAATACAGTATGAACAAATTCATCACTTAAATTAACTTTGGAGATTTAATAAACTATACTTTTTAAAATTACTTCTGAATATGAATTTTTCTAGTTTCAAATCGCCTTCAAACAGTTTGGATAGATGAAAACCTTTTAATTTTAAATTAATTTAAAACAATATGGGTAAATATCTTGTAAATATTTGTCAATATCTCCTTTTGTTGCACTATTATTTAAAAAATTAAGTTTTCATTCTATGTGAAAACTTTTAGTTGACAAAATCAAAATTAATAATTTTACCAAATGAGAAAAAGGAACGTTTCAAATGATTATTTGCATGCAATACTTTACATAAAATAGTCTCAATATGGAGTAATATTTAAAGGAGTGTTGTAATTATGGGAATGTGAATCCTTTATCAATGATAGTTTGCATTTAAGAATTACAAATAGTGTAACAATTTTTTTGAAATGACATATATACCCTTGGTTGACCATCTATCCTATAGAAATAAGACAGTAGGTCTGCTTCAGTTTGAAACTTTGGCTTCTCTCTATTTATTCACAAATTTCTTTAACAACAGTATTTTATCCTTCCTTTTTCTATGGTGTAAGCATACCTCCAAAGGATGTGGTGATAGTGGATGGGACTGCACTTTTCTTAATCAGAGGTCTCGGGTTTGAGTTTTGGATATGGAAAAATCCTTGGTAGGGAGCGCTTCTCCCGAATGAGGTCCTATGCGGTGCGAATCCGAATATAATCGGGCTCTAATACGGGTACCGAATATCGAGTGGGAAACCAAAAAAAAACAGAGGCATACACGACAAAAAATAAAATAAGATTTTTAAAAAAAAGCTGCTTTGAAGCTCTGGCTTCTATCTGCTTCTTGCAGATATCTTCGTCAACAACACTGTTTACTCTGTTTTCCTTCAACTATTCAAATGGGCAATAATGGTCTTGTTTGTGTTAATGGAGGTTACTTCTTGCCTCAGAAAGTTTTGCAAAATATTTGTTCCCTTTGACTACACCATATTGCTATTTCAAGATCAGCTACAAGTAGTAGGCATAAGGTTCTCAGACGAATCACCTAACATTGCCGCCCTGTCACTTTGACCGTGTATATATATATAAATATATATATATATATATATATATATATATATATATATATATATATATATATATATATATATATATATATATATATATATATATATATATATATATATATATATATATATATATATATATATATATATGTCATACTAGAATTACTTTTCACTTAATCAACTTCACAATGAGTGACTCTTCTGATCATTTGGATTAATAATATACAACACTTACAATTAAGTTGCAATATAAGAGGCTTCTCTCAGATGCATTAAGTGATTTTTAATGAATAATAGAGAATATATGCAACATTTTCAGAACTATAAAGCTGATTTTGCTGAAGAAATTAAATCGTTTTATAATTAAAATTCTGATGAGACTTTTACAATTACTTTAGTAACTATATCGTAAAAAACGTGGCATAATTCAAGGAAACTCTAGTTTTAGAGGGTGTTTGCTAAGATTAAATAAACACCTTTTGGCTTATTTACGTGTTTGATATATACATCAAAAATGCTTATAATTCAAGTAATTATTAGCTAAAATTAGTCATAAGTCATGAGTTGGTCACCTCCAACTTATGACTTTTGAGCTTATAAGCATTTTTAGTTTGACCGAGACTTTTACTAGTTTATCCTTAATAATAACTTTTAATTTATAAAATATTTTTCTAAAATAAATTTTCTAACTTTTTCTTCGTTCCATATTCGTCGTATTTCTTATTTATAATCTTTTGTAAAATTTCAAGGGTATTTTAGTTATTTTAACAAAAGAATAGCTTATCGCACTTTTCTATCAAATACAATCAACTGATTAATATCAATTTTAGCACATCTATCCAAACACGTAAATACTTATTTAAAAAATTAATCTCAACACTTTAAGCTTATCAGCATCGACTAATCCAAATAGAAATATTGTTATCTTGTATAGGACTGCTTAGCTTTGCTGACTCGAGAGACTTACATATCCACCTTTATCGTTCTCAAAAGAGAGAAATAAAGAATGTAGAAAATATATGGGCTCCATGTCCGTTAACAAGATTATCCTGAAAAGTGGCTGCGCGCTACCCTCGTGGTGGATCGGCGAATCTGCAGCAATTGAAAGCTTATGGTGCTGATGTGTTTTTTAGCATATAATTCGCATAAGTGAATTTAAATTCCAATTTTCTATAAGCTAGTAAACTGGAGGATCTTTTAAGAACCCATATAATAGAAGCAGCTTGCGTGTAAAGAGCTCAAGGAATATTTGTAAAGGCCATTTATGCTAGTCATCTTTCAGATAAATCCTAATACTAAATGTTCTTTTGCTTCTTTTATGAGACAAGTTATGCGGTCGAACTGATCCCTCCAAAAAGATAAATTACGACAACTTCCTTTTGCTTTCTTACTTTCCAAATGACTTATTTCAAATTTCAGTTATTACTATTATACAACAACCCAGTAAAATCCCATCAGTGAGATATCGGAACGGTAGAGTGTCGCAGACCCTACCCCTACCCGGGATGGAGAGACTGTTTCCGAGAGACCCTCGGCTCAGAGACAATATAAACACTATTATATACTATTATACTTCATTATTTCCAATTTATTTTTAAAAAAAAATTTGTTGATTCGAGATTTATATAATATGAACTTTGAGCATTACTTTAACATGTATATTTTCTTCATATTGACTTGAGAAGTATTGCTACTTTGTAGTATTTTATACATAGTTTTTAATATTTAAATTTTAATTTTAAATATAAAGTGAGTTAATCTAATTTAGTTTCAAAACTTAGTTAAATTAACTCTCGTAAAGATAAACATGACGGACGGAATACTTTTGCTATACCGGAGGTTCTGGTCTTTTGTAATAACAATATGCCCGTGATGCTGAGACAATTGTGATATATGCTTTTCAAATTTCTCCATTACATGCATGTGTAGTATTCTGGGATTTCTTAATTTACACAGGAGAATATCGAACTGATTTCCGTGTGAGTCACAATATCTTCTACATTGTTTTGTTTTGTCTTTTCGAAATTTTCCTCCTTTAATTCCAAGAGCATCAAGCATCAAATTCTTGGCTGATAAATTGTTCCCAGGATTGTAGATTAAGATACTTAGCATGGGAAGATGCCGTCGTTTCCGCGTCTAACTTTTTGTATGTCTCTCGTTATATTTAGTAGTAAACTTTTTTTTTTTAGGAGTAGATCTAAAGTTCTTTAATTTAATGGACTTAAGTTACATACTGGCGGTTTAAATTGTTTTTTACATAATATAATTTAACCTATGATAATATGTTAATTAGTTAAATTATCATCATCTTTACCGGTTACTAGTTACTTTGATGCATTTTTATATATGCATGGGATTATTGGCATGTTGTTGAACACTTGAGGGATGTTGGTTTGATGGAAAGGTTGACTTTATCATATCCATATATGATATATGGCTAGTTCTTGTCGATGCATTTCATATAAATCGTGCATATAATTAAATATGTTGTTTTGATGCATATGGATTGCATCACCATCATGTGCCCTATGAACATACTGTTAACTGTATATTGCTAATTTCAACACTCAATTTAAACACGTCATTATTTATTTATAGAATTAACTTCAACACCTAAAAGTATTTTTATTACTTGATACTCGTCACCTACTTTTAATCAGCTAATTGAAACGGACTCTTTGTTAATAAAGCATAAGCAAGAACATAAAGACAATAAGAAGGATGGAAGAGAAGTATAGGGATGAGGGAGATGTTAAGGTCAGAAAGCTTAACTTTTTCTCACTCGTTGAGCGCCAATAAAACTAGTATAAACGGGGCATTTGTATCTATATCTATTTTTGGGTCACGTTTTAACTTATATCCGCTTTGTAAAAAAAATTATATGCGTACCCACTTTTCGCGTAACTTCAGGTATACGAGCCTGAAGTAACAAAAAATTTGCCTGAAGTGTAGCAAAACTTCAGATACTTTTGCATAAAGTTGGGCCTGACTTGCAAAGGCAATCACACAAATTTCATTTCATAATGCAAATGACAAACTTCAGTTCAATATAACAACAGCATGTGTTGGCTGAAGTTTTTGTTTGTAATTGCTGAATTTCAGCATTCTAGTAGCTGAAGTTTTGTTCTGTATTTGCTGAACTTCAACATGTGTTAGCTGAAGTTTTATTCTGTATTTGTTGAACTTCAGCATGTTTTAGTTGAAGTTTTGTTCTATATTTGCTGAACTTCAACATGTTTTAGATGAAGCTTTGTTATGTTTGTGATGCACTTCAGGCCTGAAGTTTGTTTTGTATTTGATGAGTTTCAACATTCTAGGAGCTGAAGTTTTTGTTTATATTTGCTGAACTTCAACATGTTTTAGATGAAGCTTTGTTATGTTTGTGATGCACTTCAGGCCTGAAGTTTGTTTTGTATTTGATGAGTTTCAACATTCTAGGAGCTGAAGTTTTTGTTTATATTTGCTGAACTTCTGCATTCTTAGAATTGAAGTTCTAAAACAACAATGAATATAATAGATCATGATTAGCAGCGATTAATGTTGTTCATTTCAAAGATTAAAGCATGAAAAATATTTTTGAGGTTAAATTATTGTGAATAAGACCAAACTGAACATACAGGACTGGTATACTTTGTTGGAACTCCAGTATATTATGCTGGAGTTCTAGTATGCTTATGCTGGAACTCCATTATATTATGCTGGAGTTCCAGTATACTTATGGTGGAACTCCAATATAATATGCTGGAGTTTCAGTATACTTATGCTGGAACTCCAGTATAATATACTGGAGTATTTTCCGGATTTTGAACAGTGTTTTCGTTCAGATTTGTCTTTACAGTGGCTAAATTTCGATTACGTTTGAAAGTGTGGGTATTTTTGACTAACCACTTGTAAATCTGCCTATTTTTTAATTTCTCCCGAAATTTACACAAATGTCCCAAATAAATCTCAACTTACTAACCTCTAGCCATTAGTCATAGATTTACCAAAACTAGTCAAGTACATATAAAAATTGAAAAAACCCAAACAAATAAAGTTTATTTTCTCACGTGCAAACATCTCCTTTCATATTTTTAAGCGTGATTAGCAACATTAGATGCAAGACGGAAATGAAATTTTATGGATGAGGTAGTAAATAAGATGATGAAATACAAAAAAATACAATATTCTAAAAATCTAAGGAAAAAGGGAACTTTTCCAATGAGTATAGTTGAAATTCATTGAAAACATATAGATAAGTCAATATAAAACAAATTGAGGAAGATTGGAGGTGATTTAGACTGGTTTTGTATCAAAAATCGTAATTAAATCGAGTTCAAAAAAATCTTTTGCGACATATGTATCAAACATGTATCACGCATCTCCCACATAGGTATACATGGATACACATGTGATACATACTTGATACAAATATAATACATATGTGATACACATCATTTTTTTCATGTTCAGTTTTTATTTCGAATTTTCAATTCAAGCCACCTCAAAACTTTACCAAATCATCCAAAAACTGAGATTCAAGCTCCTTAAGATGTACCCAATCTATTCTAATAACAAGCACTCAAAATAAAGCAAATTTTTTACATGTTTTTGTTACAAATAGCTAATTGGCTAATATTAGTAATATTTTATGAATTGACCAATTTTTATAATGGGCTACATATAAATGGACATATTTAATAGTTTATTTAAGGAATTTTTACATTCATATACGCTATATGAAACTATATTACCCCCAAGGTTTACTATAATTACATTTTATATACCTAATTGTCATTTATGTGCATTTTAAGGGAATTAATGATAATAATTAGTGTCCTAAAATAACTCTAATGTATCTTACACTCCCCCCACGTTTCTCTCTCCACATCCCACACTCCTCCCCCACGTATCTTACACTCACCCACGATTCCACCATTGACAAGCATTAAAAAGCTTTGAAGTTTTGAATTTGAATTTGGGTTTTCAAAAAATATTATTTGTTTGAATTGGGTATTGTTGCAAAGAATTGAGAATTCTCTCTACGTCTCTCTCTATCTCTCAATACCTAATTTCAGTAATGTAAAGCAAAGGAAAAGAGAGCAGCAATTCCACCATTGACAGCCATTAAAAAGCTTTGAATTTGAATTTGAATTTTTAAAAATCATTATTTATTTGGATTGGGTGTTGTTGCAAACAATTGGGAATATGGTTTGGAGTTTATATCTCAATTTTGAGAGTGTTTTGGTGAAGATTAGACTTGATTTTGGCTGAATTTCATATTGAAACTCAAAGAAGAAAAAGAAGAAGAAGAAGAAGAAGAAGAAGAAGACATGATATACATTATATTTACGAAATTGTAGTAAAATTGTATTCTGTTGTTTATATTTAACTACTGTATGAAAATTGAACAATATTGTATAAAAATTATATTTAAGTTGTATGACATTATAGATGTATATAACTGAGTAGAAATAATGTAAGAAAATTATAGATAAGTTTTAGATAAGTTGTAGATAAATTGTATAATATATAATTAGTTGTATGAAATTTGGTTTTACTATGTATAAATCAGATACAAAATATACAAAAGACATATTCTATAAATTTTATATAAAATTTGTATTTAAGTTGTATATTATTGTAGTTGTATTTAGCTGGGTAAAAATAATGTGTGAAAGTTGTAAATACGCTGTAGATAAGTTGTATAATATGTAATTAGTTGTATAAAATTAATTTTTACTATATATAAATCAAATACAAAATATATAAAAGATATATTGTATAAAATTTATATAAAAATTATATTTAAGTAGTATGATATGGTGGTGTAATAAAGTAAAAGAGATTCACCTTTTGAACAGTTGGCATTAGTACTGTTAACTACTTAAAATTAGTTCTGTTAACTAATGGGGTTTGCTTTGCTTGTTTACAAATAGGAGAATGAGACAGAGACTGAAACTGAAACTGAAACAGAAGCGTCGTGTGAGGAAGCGGCGTGGGTGAACAGAATGTAAAAGAGTAGAGAAAAAAGTAAATGGGTGTAACTACATCATTTGATTGAACGTACAAATAATGGATTGGGAGCCTTTTAAGGTTGATTGTATATATTTTGTACACAATACTTATTTATGCGAGATAATTAACTAAACATGAACATTAAGGGTAATAAAGTTTCAAATAGTGTATAAGAATGAAAAAGGAATTTTTACAATCCTATACACTATATGAAACTATATTACCCTCCCTACTCAAGTTTTACTATAATTATATTTTATATACTCAATTACCATTTATGTACATTTTAAGGGAATTAATGATAATAATTAGTGTCCTAAAATAACTCTAACGTATCTTCCACTCCCCTCACATTTCTCTCTCTACATCCCACCCCCTCCCCCATGTATCTTGCACTCACCCACGATTCCACCATTGACAGCCATTAAAAAGCTTTGAAGCTTTGAATTCGAATTTGGGATTTAAAAAACATTATTTGTTTGAATTGGTGTTGTTGCAAAGAATTGAGAATTATCCCTACGTCTCTCTCTATATCTCAATCTCTAATTTCAGTAATGTAAAGCAAAGGAAAAGAAAGCAGCAATTCCACCATTGACAGCCATTAAAAAGCTTTGAAGCTTTGAATTCGAATTTGGGTTTTCAAAAACCTGTAACAAACCGACCGGTCGTTTTGCATTCAGACCTCGTTCCCTTAAATAAGACTTCCCGTAGAGGCTTATCGTGAATTGTGACTTGCGGGGACGGGTGGTTCGGGATTTGGAAGTGTTTAGAATAGTATAGGGACACTTGGTTCCTTAAGGTTGGCTTTTAAAGCCAAGTTTGACTTCGATCAACATTTTGAGTAAACGACCTCGGAATTGAGTTTCGACGATTTCAGTAGTTTCGTATGATGATTTCGGACTTGTACGTATGTCTGGAAGGGGTTTTGGATGACCCGGGAGCGTTTCGACGCCAAATAGCAAAATAGAGTTTCCTTAAGTTTGAAATTTGGTTTGGAACGTGATTTTTATGTTATCGAGGTCCGAACGGAATTACGAGACTGGGAATAGTTCTGTTATGTTATTCATGACTTGCCTGCAAATTTTGGTGTCGTTCCGAGTGGTATAGGTCGGTTCGGCGCATTGAAGCCGAATTCAAGAACTTAGAAATTCTTAAGTTTTATTCTAGGGGTTTTGAGGAGTGATTTTTAGATTTAGCGTTGTTTTAGGTGTTTCAAAAGCTCGAGCGAGTCCGTATTATGATTTAGGACTTGTTGGTATAATTGCACGGGGGCTCGGGTGGGCCCAGGTGCCTCCCGGACATCAAACGGAGCCAAAAACCAGCAGCTTTAGTTGCTGGTGCACTAGATCTGGTGTGACCGCAGTGCGGTTGCCCAGGTCGCAGGTGCGAGACCACCCCTGCGGTCAAGGCTCTGCAAGTGCGACCCCCAGGGGAGCTGGTCCAAACCGTAGGTGCGGACCTCCCTCCGCAGGCGCGGACCCGTTGGTGCGGGACTTTCTCCGCAGGTGCGGCCTCAGGCCTCCTAGGCCACTTCCGCAGGTGCGACCTTTGGCTCGCAGGTGCGAGAGCGCAGGTGCGGTCCTCGAGCCGCAGGTGTGAGATCACTAGAGGTAGTGATCTCATTTAATACGTGATTTGGCCATTTTTCACCATTTCTTCTCCTCCATTGGCGATTTTGAGAGCTTTCAAGAGGGTATTCGGCCTAGCTACTAAGAGGTAAGTAATTTCCATTTAAATGTTGAATCATTACATCAAACTTAGGTAGATTAACATCTAATTAGTGGAAATCAAAGGGGTTAGAGTGAAAACCTAGGGTTGATGAACTTTAGAGAATTTCACAAATTTTCTACCATGAAATCATACAAAAATTATATATTATTGATCCTTAGGCTATGGGTGAGTTGTATCTTCGAAAATTTCCGGAATCCGAGCATGTGGGCCCGGGGGTGTAGTTTGGGATTTCTTCAAGAATAGTGAATTTACTAAATAAGTAAGAGAATTTCCATACTTTGAGCATGCATTGACATATTTATGTATCATTTGACTAGTTTCGAGTCCTCGGGTGTATGATTTGGAGTTTTGAGCGCGTTCTTGACCAGGAAGTAGATTCTATGCGAGGTGAGTCTCCTTTCCAAACTTTTAAGAGGGAATTGTCCCCATAGGTAAATGTAAACGATTGAATTGTCCTTATTTTCGGGGGCTACGTACGCGCGAAGTGACGAGAGTCCGTGCGTAGCTACTACTCTGTTATTTCGGGTAGAATTTAGGATTTCACAAGCATGTCGTTATGTGCCTTACCTATATCTTTACATGTGTTCTAGTTTCTTATTATCTTTGAAATTGATATGAGGATATTGGGAAGTTACGTGTAAGTTTAAGTGCTTAAATCTCTGATTTCAAGTATAAACCATGACAAATTCCTGAATTTCCTGATAATTCTGTGTATCCGTGTCGCATGTATAATTCGTGAGCGGGGTAGACTTATATTTATGACAACCGCGTCGCATGATCGATTCTTGAGTGGGGTAATAGATGCATCTATGGTTCGTGTCGCTCGACCCTCGGCAGTGCACATTTATTGTTACGTCGCTTCGGCCGTACGCCTCGGCATATTATATGTTATGTGCTTGATTAAGAGTGTTATTATTATTCTTACCAATTCAATTGTTCTGTGGGGAAAGAAACTTATAATTTTTATTAAATATTGTTACTTGGCCCTTGCAGGTAGATCGTATCTTTATATATTGATGCTCCATGTCTACTTGCTTTCCATAAATGTTATTCTTGTCTAGATTCATTGAATCATATTATCGATAACGACCCTAATGAGTGACACGTCTACCTCTCGTCACTACTTCTTCGAGTTTAGACGGGATACTCACTGGGTACATATTTGTTTATATGTACTCATGCTACGCTTCTGTACTTAATTGTACAGGTCCTGAGGCTGGTGCATCTGGTTATCATACCAGGGCGCGCTCCTGAGAGTGTTACTTGGACTAGACTACACGGTGAGTTGCTCTGCCTGGTGTTCCTCAGCAGCATTGTGGAGTTTCTATTACTTTTGGGATATTTCTGTCTACCCCTTTCAGACAGTTGTACATTTATTTTGTCTATTTGTATATTCCACTAGTCGCATGTGGACTTGTGATACTAGGTCTTGGCACACGTAGTTCATTCACTAGTATTTTGCTACTCTATTTTATGCTGGCAAACGATTTTTGAGTTACTTTAAATCACTTTGCCTCACATCCCCACTTTCATTTAAGGACCGCTTAAATTTAAACTGGACAAGTATTTGAATACCTCATTTAATTTAAGTAATTTCGTTAGCAAACTAGTGTTGGCTTGCCTGACTTCGGTGTTAGGCGCCATCACGACCTGAATAGGAATTTGGGTCGTGACAACATGGTATCAGAGCCATAGGTTCACGTAGGTCTCATAAGTCACAGGAAAACCTAGTAGAGTCTTGCGGATCGATACGGAGACGTCTGTATTTATCTTCGGGAGGCTACAGGGTGTTAGGAAAATCTCTCTTTATTCTTATTCTATCGTGCAGTCGATGGTCTTACTAAATATCATTCTTCTACTCTCTCACAGATGGTGAGAACTCGTGCAGCTGATATTCCAGGCCCGGGAGATGCCGCTACCCCCGTAGTCCGAGGCCGGGGGAGGGCACCGGCCCGAGGTAGGGGACGGGGGCATTCCAGAGTTACTCCATTAGCACCCCCAGAGGATCCTATCTCTAAGGAGCAGGGTGAGGTGCCCCCAGCAGATCCAGCTCCGATGGATTTCATGACTGCACCAGGTTTCCAGGAGGTCATGGGCCGTATGATGCGGTTCATGGACACTATGACCCAGGTTGGTTTATTTCCGGCGGATCCTGCTACATCTCAGGCAGGAGGGGGAGTTCAGACCCTTACCACCCAGGCCGCAGGTCATGCAACGGCAGTATATCAGACTTCGGGTACTCTGCCCGCGGGTGGAGCACAGCCAGCAGTAGCACCTGAGCTTAGACAAGCCGCGGACGGCGATCCGCAGAAGTTACTTTATAGATGGACTCGATTGCACCCTCCTGTCTTCGGAGGTGAGAGGGGCGAGGATGACCAGGACTTTATTGATAGGTGCAGGGACAGACTACACAACATGAGGATTTTGGAGTCCCACGGAGTTGATTTCACTACTTTTCAGCTATAGGGCAGGGCCCGCAGATGGTGGCAGTCATTCATCCTGGGTAGGCTAGCAGGTTCCCTTCCTCTCTCATGGGAGCAGTTCACTCAGCTATTCCTGGACAGGTATATTCCACCCTCCGAGAGGGAAGAGCTGCGGAATCAGTTTGAGCAGCTGAAGTAGGGGCAGATGACAGTAACGGATTACGAGGCCAGATTTTCAGAGTTGTCTCGTCATGCCCTCATGATTCTTCCTACATAGGCTGAGAGAGTGCGGAGATTCGTAGCTGGGTTGCACTCAGGTATTAGGTCCAACATGGCCCGAGAGGTGGAGATGGGTACTCTTTATCAACTTGTAGTCAAGATAGCTCGCCGGATTGAGGGTTACCGATCGAGGGGCAGAGAGAAGGGTCGGTCGGATAAGAGAGTTAGATTTTCTGGAGATTTTCGAGGCGCCCCAGGCAGGGGCAGGGGTCAGTTCAGCAGAGGCCAGCCTAGCAGGCCTCCATATCCATCTCCTCCACCACCTCCCCGCGGCGCTCCAGTTAGGCCTTACTTCAGTGCCATGCCGGAGAGTTTTTACCGCCCACCAGCCATTCAGGGTTCCTCCGGCAGGTATTCAGGTCATCAGGGTTCTCCCACTCCCTACTTTAGTGCTATTCCAGAGGTTTCTCATCGTCCCCCAGCTATTCAGGGTTCTTCTTCTTCAGGGCAGCATGTCATGCCTCCAGTGAGATGCTATGAGTGTGGGGATTCAGTCCACATGAGGAGGACTTGTCCCGGACTTCGGGGCAAGGCTGTTCAGTAGAGTTACCAACCCACGTACTCAGCACCGGCGCCCCGTCCACCCAGAGGTGGAGGACAAGCTGGTAGAGGTCGTCCCAGAGGTGGAGGCCAGTCGGGGGGAGCTCAGCTAGCTCCTATTCAGTCCAGCGGAGGTCAGTCCTCAAGTACTCTATCCAGATTCTATGTTATTCCAGCCCGAGCAGATGCAGTGGCCTCAGACGCCCTGATCACAGGTACTATTTCAGTATGTGGTAGGGAGGCATCAGTGTTATTTGATCCAGGATCTACTTATTCATATGTGTCAGCCTTATTTGCTTGTTTTCTGGATGTTCCTCGCGAGTCCTTGGATTCTCCTATATATGTGTCCACCCCTATGGGCGATTCTATGGTGGTAGACCGGATCTATCGGTCTTGTGTGATCGCCTTTTGTGGGTTCGAGACTAGAGCGGACCTTCTATTTATCGACATGGTTGATTTTGAGATTATCTTGGGCATGGATTGGCTATCTCCTCATCATGCCATCTTGGATTGTCATGACAAGACGGTTACTTTGGCCATGCCGGAGTTGCCTAGGCTAGAATGGAGAGGTTCATCAGTTAGTGCAACCAGTAGAGTTATTTCCTTCCTGAAGGCTCGACATATGGTCGAGAAGGGTTGTTTGGCGTATCTTGCTTATGTGCGGGACACCACCGCCGAGTTTCCGACGATCGATTCAGTTCCAGTTGTTCGAAAGTTTGCGGATGTCTTTCCTTCAAACCTTCTGATCATGCCTCCGGATCGAGATATCAATTTTTGTATTGATGTAGCTCCAGGAACTCAGCCTATTTCTATTCTCCCGTACCGTATGGATCCGAAGGAGTTGAAGGAGAAGCTTGAGGAGTTTTTGGCCAAGGGGTTTATCAGGCCGAGTGTATCGCCGTGGGGTGCTCCAGTTCTATTTGTAAAGAAGAAAGATGGGTATATGCGGATGTGTATTGATTATCGCCAGTTGAACAAGGTAACTATTAGGAACAAGTATCCATTGCCGCACATCGATGATTTGTTTGACCAGTTACTGGGTGCCAGGGTATTTTCTAAATTTGACTTGAGATCGGGGTATCATCAGCTGAAGATTCGGGCTTCGGATGTTCCGAAGACGGCTTTTCGTACGAGATATGGCCATTATGAGTTCTTGGTGATGTCTTTTGGCTTGACTAATGTCGTGGCAACAATTATGGACTTGATGAACAGGGTGTTCAGGCCATATATTGATTCCTTCGTCATCGTCTTCATTGATCACATTTTGATTTACTCACGTAGCCTGGGAGAGCACGAGTAGCATTTGAGAGTTGTGCTCCAGACCTTGCGAGAGAAGAGACTATATGCTAAGTTCTCCAAGTGTGAGTTTTGGTTGGATTCCGTGGCATTCTTGGGACATGTGGTATCTGGAGAGGGTATCAAGGTTGATCCTAAGAAGATTGAGGCAGTTCAGAGTTGGCCACGTCCTACTTCAGCGACAGAGATCAGGAGCTTTTTGGGTCTAGCAGGCTACTACCGGCGGTTTGTGGAGGTATTTCATCCATTGCAGCCCCGTTGACTAGATTGACTCAGAAGAATGCTCCATTTCGATGGTCTGATGAGTGTGAGGCGAGCTTTCAGAAGCTTAAGAATGCATTGACTTCGGCACCAGTTATAGTATTGCCTTCCGGTGCGGGGATGTATACGGTGTATTGCGACGCTTCACGCATTGGCTTGGGGTGTGTGTTGATGCAGGAAGGGAGAGTTATTGTTTATGCTTCGCGCCAGCTGAAGGTTCATGAGAAGAATTACCCTGTGCACGATTTGGAGTTGGCGGCGATAGTTCATGCTCTTAATATTTGGAGGCATTAATTATATGGGGTGTCTACTGAGGTTTATACAGACCACCGCAACTTGCAGCACTTGTTCAAACAGAGGGATCTTAATTTGAGGCAGCGCAGGTGGCTTGAGTTACTAAAGGATTATGACATCACCATTCTTTATCACCCAGGAAAGGCGAATGTGGTAGCAGATGCCATGAGTAGGAAGGCAGAGAGTATGGGTAGCTTGGCTTATATTGCAGCTGAGGAGAGACCTCTAGCCTTGGACATTCAGTCCTTGGCCAATCGCTTGGTGAGATTAGATCTTTCAGAGCCTCGTCGAGCTCTAGCTCATGTGGTTGCACAGTCTTTATAATTGGGGGATATCAAGGCTCGACAGTACGATGATCCGTGTTTGGCAGAACTACAGGAGATAGTGGTCCAGGGTGGTGCCAAGGAGGTTACTATTGGCGAGGATGGTGTTCTGAGACTTCACGGTCGATTGTGTGTTCCTAATGTTGATGGCTTGAGGCAGAGGATTCTAGAGGAAGCACACAGTTCGCGGTATTCTGTTCATCCTGGTGCTACGAAGATGTATCTTGATTTGAAGCAGCATTTCTAGTGGAGACAGATGAAGAAGGACATTGTGGAGTATGTGGCTAGGTGTCTTGATTTACAGCAGGTTAAATATGAGCACCAGAGGCCAAGGGGCCTACTTCAGCAGATGCCCATTCCTGAGTGGAAGTGGGAGCGCATTGATATGGACTTCGTGGTTGGGTTGCCTCGAACATTGCGGAAGGTTGACGCGGTTTGGGTTATTGTGGATAGGTTGACCAAATCGGCGCATTTCATTCCAGTGGCTACTAATTATACTTCTGAGAGGCTAGCCCAGATCTACATTCGAGAGATAGTCTGGTTGCATGGTGTACCCGTGTCCATTATATCATATCGAGGTCCTCAGTTCACCTCGCACTTATGGAGAGCATTACATAGAGATATGGGTACTCAGATTGATCTCAGCACAGCATTTCATCCACATACTGATGGTCAGTCGGAGCGTAAAGTTCAAATATTGGAGGACATGCTCAGAGAATGTGTGCTTGACTTTGGAGGCCAGTGGGACCGGTTCTTGCCTTTGGCTGAGTTTGCTTACAATATAGTTATCAGTACAGCATCGAGATGGCCCCATTTGAGGCTTTATATGGTCGGCGATGTCGTTCTCCTATCGGGTGGTTTGAGACTGGTGAGGCTAAGTTGTATGGTGTAGACCTGGTGAGAGATGCTTTAGAGAAGGTGAAGTTAATTCAGGAGAGGCTCCGCACAGCACAGTCCAGACAGAAGAGCTACGCGGATCAGAGGGCACGTGATGTGTCATTTATGGAGGGAGATAAGGTTCTGCTGAAGGTTTCGCCGATGAAGGGTATTATGAGATTCGGGAAAAAGGGCAACTGAGCCCGAGGTTCATAGGTCCTTTCAAGGTATTGAGGCGAGTTGGTGAGGTTGCTTATGAGTTTGCCTTACCTCCCAGCTTATCGGGAGTCCATCCGGTATTCCACGTATCCATGCTCCGGAGATACCACGCCGATTTCTCTCACATTGTTGATTTCAGTACTATTCAGTTGAATGAGAGGTTGGGCTACGAGGAGGAGCCAATTGCTATTGTTGATATACAGGACAGCCAGTTGAGGTCTAAGAGGATTTTTGCTGTAAAGGTCCAGTGTCAGGGCCAACCGGTCGAGGAGGTGACTTGGGAGTCCGAGGAGGACATGCGGAGAAGATACCCACACTTATTCAGCACTTCAGGTATGATTCTAGACCCGTTCGAGGACGAACATTTGTTTAAGAGGTGGAGAATGTAACGACCCGACCAGTCGTTTTGCGTATTCGGACCATGTTCCCTTAAATAAGACTTTCCATAGCGGCTTATCGTGAATTGTGACTTGAGGGTACGGGTGGTTCGGGATTTTGAAGTGTTTAGAATAGTATAGGGACACTTGATTCCTTAAGGTTGGCTTTTAAAGCCAAGTTTGACTTCGATCAACATTTTAAGTAAACGACCTCAGAATCGAATTTCGACGATTCCAGTAGCTTCGTATGATGATTTCGGACTTGTACGTATGTCCGGAAGGGGTTTTGGATGAGCCGAGAGCGTTTCGATGCCAAATAGCAAAATAGAGTTTCCTTAAGTTTGAAATTTGGTTTGGAACGTGATTTTTATGTTATCGAGGTCCGAACGAAATTTCGAGACCGGGAATAGTTCCTTAATGTCATTCATGACTTGCCTGCAGAATTTGGTGTCATTCCGAGTGGTATAGGTCGGTTCGGCGCATTGAAGCCGAATTTAAGAACTTAGAAATTCTTAAGTTTGATTCTAGGGGTTTTGAGGGGTGATTTTGAGATTTAGCGTTGTTTTGGGTGTTCCGAAGGCTCGAGTGAGTCCGTATTATGATTTAGGACTTGTTGGTATAATTGCACGGGGGCTCGGGTGGGTCTAGGTGCCTCTCGGACATCAAACGGAGCCAAAAACCAGCAACTTCAGCTGCTGGTGCACCAGATCTGGTGTGACCGCCCCTGCGGTCAAGGCTCCGCAGGTGCGACTCCCATGGGAGCTGGTCCAAACCGCAGGTGCGGACCTGCTGGTGCGGGACTTCCTCCGCAGGTGCGGCCCCATGCCTCCTTGGCCACTTCTGCATGTGCGAGACCGCAGGTGCGCTCCTAGAGCCGCAGGTGCGAGATCACTGGAGGCAGTGATCTCATTTAATACGGGATTTGGCCATTTTTCACCATTTCTTCTCCTCCGTTGGCGATTTTGAGAGCTTTCAAGAGGGTATTCGGCCTAGCTACTAAGAGGTAAGTAATTTCCATTTAAATGTTGGTTTATTACATCAAAACTTAGGTAGATTAACATCTAATTAGTGGAAATCAAAGGGGTTAGAGTGAAAACCTAGGGTTGATGAACTTTAGAGAATTTCACAACTTTTCTACCATGAAATCATACAAAAATTATATATTATTGATCCTTAGGCTATGGGTGAGTTGTATCTTCAAAAATTTCCGGAATCCGAGCATGTGGGCCCGGGGGTGTATTTTGGGATTTCTTCAAGAATAGTGAATTTACTAAATAAGTAGGAGAATTTCCATACTTTGAGCATGCATTGACATATTTATGCATCATTTAACTAGTTTCGAGTCCTCGGGTGTAAGATTTGGAGTTTCGAGCACGTTCTTGACCGGGAAGTAGATTCTATGCGAGGTGAGTCTCCTTTCCAACCTTTTAAGAGGGAATTGTCCCCATAGGTAAATGTAAACGATTGAATTATCCTTATTTTCGGGGGCTACGTACGCGCGAAGTGACGAGAGTCCGTGCGTAGCTACTACTCTGTTGTGTCGGGTAGAATTTAGGATTTCACAAGCATGTCGTTATGTGCTTTACCTGTATCTTTACATGTGTTCTAGTTGCTTATTATATTTGAAATTGATATGAGGATATTGGGAAGTTACGTGTAAGTTTAAGTGCTTAAATTTCTGATTTCAAGTATAAACCATGACAAATTCCTGAATTTCCTGATAATTCTGTGTATCCGTGTCGCATGTATAATTCGTGAGAGGGGTAGCCTTATATTTATGACAACTGCGTCGCATGATCGATTCTTGAGCGGGGTAATAGATGCATCTATGGTTCGTGTCGCTCGACCCTCGGCAGTGCACATTTATTTTTACGTCGCTTCGGCCGTACGCCTCGGCATATTATATGTTATGTGCTTGATTAAGAGTGTTATTATTATTCTTACCAATTTAATTGTTCTGTGGGGAAAGAAACTTATGATTTTTATTAAATATTGTTACTTGGCCCTTGCAGGTAGATTGTTATCTTTATATATTGATGCTCCATGTCTACTTGCTTTCCATAAATGTTATTCCTGTCTAGATTCATTGAATCATATTATCGATAACGACCCTAATGAGTGACACGTCTACCTCTCGTCACTACTTCTTCGAGTTTAGACGGGTTACTCACTGGGTACATATTTGTTTATATGTACTCATGCTACGCTTCTGTACTTAATTGTACAGGTCCTGAGGCTGGTGCATCTGGTTATCATACCAGGGCGCGCTCCTGAGAGTGTTACTTGGACTAGACTACACGGTGAGTTGCTCTGCCTGGCGTTCCTCAGCAGCATTGTCGAGTTTCTATTACTTTTGGGATATTTCTGTCTACCCCTTTCAGACAGTTGTACATTTATTTTGTCTATTTGTATATTCCACTAGTCGCCTGTGGACTTGTGACACTAGGTCTTGGCACACGTAGTTGATTCACTAGTATATATTTTATGCTGGCAAACGATTTTTGAGTTACTTTTTGCCTCACATCCTCACTTTCATTTAAGGACCGCTTAAATTAAAACTGGACAAGTATTAGAATACCTCATTAAATTTAAGTAATTTCGTTAGCAAACTAGTGTTGGCTTGCCTGACTTCGGTGTTAGGCGCCATCACGACCTGAATAGGAATTTGGGTCGTGACAAAATCATTATTTGTTTGAATTGGGTGTTATTGCAAACAATTGGGAATATTTTTTGGAGTTTATATCTCAATTATGAGGGTGTTTTGGTGAAGATTAGACTTGATTTTGGCTGAATTTCATATTGAAACTCGAAAAAGAAGAAGAAGAAGAAGATATGATATACATTATATTTATGAAATTGTAGTAAAACTGTAAAAAAAAAAATTGTATTCTGTTGTTTATATATATTATTTAACTATTATATGAAAGTTGAACAATTTTGTATAAAAATTATAATTAAGTTGTATGATATTGTAGTTGTATATAATTGAGTAAAAATAATGTATAAAAATTGTAGATAAGTTGTATATATGTTGAATAATATATCATTAGTTGTATAAAATTTATTTTTACTATGTATAAATCAGATACAAAATATACAAAAGACATATTGTATAAAAAAATTATTTAAGCTGTATGTTATTGTAGTTGTATTTAACTGGGTAGAAATAATGTGTGAAAGTTGTAGATAAGATGTAGATAAATTGTATAAGATTTAATTAGTTGTATGAAATTTATTTTTACTATGTATAAATCAGATATAAAATATATAAAAGACATTGTATAAATTTTGTATAAAATTTATATTTAAATTGTATGTTATTGTAGTTATATTTATTTCGATGAATAAATTATGTGCATATAAATGAATTCATAATATGTTAAGGCCATTAATAGCTCTCAGGTATAATTTTATCTCTAAGTCCATGAAGAACTTTGGGACCGTGAGTGGTTTTTGTCTCTTCGTTCAGATTTTGGAGATCAATCAAGAGATTAGTAATCTCTTGGATGTCAACTTTCACTGTCTCGATTTCGTGGACGAAGTTGGGAAGATTGTCTTCGTCTGTGCGGCTGAATTGCCCCATCTCCAAATCCAGTATGTTTCAAGATCCAATCGGCTTGTTTCTTCAATTCCATATAACTTAAGAACGATTTCGTCATGAGATCGTTCATCTTCACTCCACTTTCTGGAAACTCTACAATTAATCAAGAACAAAGAACGAAATTTGTGATAAATTGAGGCATCAAATCATGCGAGAAATGGTATTACTGAGACTACTTATTGTGAAAAAACCCCATATTGTGATAAATTTGATTTGTTGAAACGTTAATAGCATTACTGAAAATATGATGATTGAAGGCACTGCCGATGATTGGAGAAAAATAAGAAAAGAGAAGAAGAGAAAAAAAATGATAAATGGTTTAACTAAATTCCTTGAATGAAGGCACAAATAATGGATTTAGGATCCTTTTAAGGTGGACTGTATATATTTGTAAACAAAACTTGTTTATGCCGGATAATTAACGAAACATGAATATTAAGAGTAATAAAATTTCAAATAGGGTATAGGAATGAAAAAATCTCTTTACTTAATTTTGCAGCGAATACTCAAGATCGAAATCATAGTGTTGGCCCAAATATGAAATGTGGAGAGCGTTGGTCTCGAGCCTGTACATCTCAAACCCAATTTGTATACAATTTGGACTTTGGAATAGAGCCCATCAACCTGAATTGGAAGTAAGTATAAAGCCTTAAAAGTCCATAGCCCAAAAATTTGCTTGCTGGCAAAAACACAATGGAATTTTTATATTCCTATACACTATAGAAAACTATATTACCTTCCCTACTTAAATTTTATTATAATTACTTTTTATATACTCAATTACCATTTATGTACATTTTAAGGAAACTAGTATATGATACGCACGTCGCGCATTGTATCTTATCTAAATGATTAAAAGTTTTTTTAAAAATTATATAAATATTTTGTTTAAAATTATATTTTAATTATAAAAGTTAAATATGAGTTTTGAAAATGAAGAACATTGATTCTATATAACTAACTCAACATCGGGAAACTTCCACATAAAAGTAGGGCTATCATGGTCAATATATAGGGGGGGGGGGAAATTCATTCAATATACAAAGACTAAACTATATTAATTTATTATGATTAAATGATGAATTAAAGTAAAATTGTGTATTAATTAACTATAATTCAGTAATAGTATAACATAAAGACATGTGTCACAAATATAATATGTGTCGTAATATTATAAAGCATATAATTTTTATGCTTAGTTACCAGATTTATATAGATAGCGACAAAAATGAAGTTCTTGTGTATATATAAATGAAACCATTTGTGTATTATATGTCTGTTTAGATATCTATTTGTATTATATTAAGTTATTTTTATTGTAAAGGACCTTGTGTACTATTTCTTTTAGAGTTCTAGAATACTATGAAAGTATTAGTTTAAAACAATAAGGGAACTTTTCCTATTTGAGGTAAAATATCGATTGGACTTAAACTCCTAAATATTAGGACCTAATTCAATAACGAAAGATTTAATAACCAAAATTTAATAAATTTTAAAGTTCTAAATATTAGATAAATAACTTTATTCAACGTGAAATGTGTTTTAAAGGGTGAAAGATCGAACGATATTTTGTTAAAAGTATTCGTGCTTTTAATATCGTATATAGATAGATATTGACATCTAGTTAAACACGATTTTGTCTAATGTGAAGTCTTAGAGTAAAAATACAAATGATAATTCGTTAAGGCTTTCATTATTTTGATATATATATATATATATACACACGCACGCACACACAGAGAGAGATCTTTTCGAATGCATATTGCGCGTGTATGTTAGCGAGTACAATTTTTTTATAAAAATAGTAAATATTATTATAAAATGTATTCGAATTATAAACTAATAAAGAAATATTTCAAGAAAAAAAAAGATAAAGATGGATGTTATTTAGTGACTCAATGGGTTCAAAGCATAATCTTGTAATGCTATACGGTAATTATATGAAAAATATTTCTTTTTGTTTTCCTCTTTGGATACTTTTCTCTTATTCTCCAACTTTCTCCTCATATCTTTTCATAATTATATTAAACCAATGAATTGTGTAAGTTATGCCCTCGCTTTTCGAGTGTATGGTAGAAAAGCAACAACTCTTTTTTTTCCTAGTGTTAGCGTCATAAATATTGTCTAAATATTTTTATTGCATGCAATTCTAAAATACTGTGCGTAGCCTTTCGGTAAAAAGTTTACCTAATATATGAGAAACAAAATAAGTAGGATAAAATATAGCGCATAATTATTGTCTAAAATACGACTCCATAAATATACGGAAGAAGCAATTTTTAATTATTATGGTCACCCTTTTTTGTACTTAAGGACTTGAAGTAGATCAATCTATCAATTGTTTTTACAAAATAGAGTCCTTTTTAACAAACAAACAAAAAAAAATAGTTAATTGTAACTAATGAATCTGTACAATATGTCAAGTACGTAAAATAAATATAATTAGTAAAAATAACTAATGTTAATTCAGAAGTAAACTCGACTCACTACCCAATTAGTCGTTCCATCAACTAATCAACAAATTACAACAAAACTTGTATAATAATATAAGGACTTCCTCTATTTTGCTTGACATACAGATCTTACAAATAAAACTCCTAAAAAAAGGATAATTGTGCATAATTCCAATTGACAAAGAAAAGGAGTTCTAAAAGAGAAAGAAAAATAAGGACTATTAAGCGTAAAATTTTATAACCAAAAAGGTACCCATAACCTAGAAAAGGAATTTAACTCAAGAAGAAAAGAAACATAGGAACTCCTAACAAAAAATAATATTCATGGTCCTAAAAATATGTACTCCTATAAATGGAGTTGATAGTGAAGTACCCTTGAAAAGGAATTGAACGCAATAATATGATTTTTCAAATCAATGTCATGAATATTAGATAAATAATTAAATAACTATTAAGATTTTTCAAATTAAAGTCCTAAATATTAGGCACATAATTAAAATAGTTACTTCTAATATTAGAAAAATAATTAATGACTATTTCTACCTATTAGGAAAATTAAATTAAATTACTATTTTATCCAATATAAAATACATTTTAGAAGGGTAAAAAAGGCGAACGACATTTCGCTAAGGGCCTTTGTGCTTTTAATATAATATAGATTAATGATATTAATTAGTGTCCTAAATTAACTCTACCGTATATTTTCACTCCACTCACGTTTCTCTCTCCACATCTCACTCCCCTCACCCACGTATCACCCCCCATTTTGGCTGAATTTCATATTGAAACTCGAAGAAAAAGAAGACCTGATATGCACTATATTTACGAAATTGTAGTAAAATTATAAAAATAATGTAAGAAAATTGTAGATAAGTTGTATAATATATAATTAGTTGTATGAAATTTATTTTTACTATGTACAAATCATATACATAATATACAAAAGAGATATTGTATAAAATTTGTATTTAAGCTGTATGTTAATGTAGTTGTATTTAACTGGGTAGAAATAATGTGTGAAAGTTGTAGATAAATTGTATGATATATAATTAGTTGTATGTAATTTGTTTTTAATGTATATAAATCAAATACAAAATATGTAAAAGAAAATTTGTATAAAACTTATATTTAAGTGCATGCTAATAAATATACTGTCCCACATTATATTTTTCTTCGAATATAACATGACTGATACTGAAATAGTGTAAGAGACAACTTGAGTTAAGGGCTCACAAGGTCCCCTACCTTATCTGCCCCATGAATTAAAATCAACACCTCATTTTATTAAATGCAATTTAATAGTACCCTTTTAGTGTCCTAATTCTTATCAAATTGCTTAGATATATTCATGTAGTGCACAACTTAGCCATCAAACTCCTGTGTAATCATGAAAATAGAAAATAAAAAATATTAATGTCTACTTAATTTTTCAAGAATTGCTCAATTTGTGCAAACTTTTAGAAATAAAAAAAAATTGTAATTAATAAAAAATAGTTTGAACACGTAATTAAGAGTCTTGTTAATGTCAAGAAGGAAGAGTGATGTGTCTCTTAATTAAGACTTATAACGTATTCCAACAAACGAAGATACTTAACTTAGTTTTTAACTCTATGAAGATTTGGAGTGTGCGTGGAAAATCAGGAGAGAAAAGGGGAAAGAGGAGAGAAAAAAGGAAAATTGTGTAATTACATCCCTTGATTGAATGCACAAATAATTGATTGAGAGTCTTTTAAGGTGAATTGTACTATATATTTTGTAAACAAAACTCATTTATGTCGGGTAATTAGCTAAACATGAACATCAAAGGTAATAAAGTTTCAAATAGTGTATATGAATAAAAAAATCTCAAAAGCAAGAAACACTATCATAGGCAATGTAATGTACCTCACATCTACTGACGTAGTTGCTTAATTATTTATGTGGATAAATAATTAGCCTTTATGATTAATAAAAGAAAGAAATTTAATTGTTTGAAGGGGTGCAAAACAGCAAAACCTAAAGAAGTCTAGCACATTTATTATGCCTCTTAAGTCTCACTAAAGAAGGGCCCTAGCTACCTAGCCTTCATTTTTCTGTTCTTTAGGTTCACTATTTACCCTATTTTTTTTCTCCTTTTTTAGTTCTCGAGTCGAGTCTACTCAAATGTTTCATTCGTTTTCCTTTCTTATTCAAGTTTACTAATAAACTTTGAAATTAGTTTATAAAAAGTCTGCCAGGGGTTGAACTCTTAAGGCAGAAACTCTTGAATATTTTACTTGATTGATAATTTGTATACTTCCTTCTTTTTTTCTTTTTCTTACGACTTCTTCGGATTGGTGAGTTGGAAAAGGAAAGCCATGGCTGAGACTAGATTCATCCAATGCCACCACCATGTTGCCAACTTTGAAGGAAACCCCTTTGTCGTTAGCTGTGGACTATAATTGCCCCAATATCACATATTTGGAGGATGTTTTATGTTAAGTAGAGTATTTGAGGGATGGAAATATATTTACCTCTAAATTTAGAGGACCCTTGTGATTATTTTTTCCTAACATCTCACATACGGGATGCTGCGACTTAAGATCCAGTTAGGCAGTGAGATGCCTTACTTGTCTTCAGCCAAATAAGACCACCACCAGAAAAGGACAACCCGATCGGACCACAAACGTTTATTGTATGCATTTATCAAATTATTATTCCGTCAATCTCATTTATGTGACATTTTTAACTTTTCAAAATTCAAACTTTTTGATTTTGACACAGAATTATTTAATTTTGCGAGATAAAAATTATATATTTAAAAATTATATAAAAAGTACTATAAAGCACAATAATAAATAATTTAAAATAGGTAGAAGGCATATAAAAAACTTACAATCAGAAAATTATTAGTTTGACTGTCTAAATTCCAACAAATTGGGACGGAGAGATTACATATCTTCCTCTTCGTATAAGGGCGAGAGTCTCGTCTCCTTAACTAAAAACCAGAGAAACATAGAAGCATAGCTACCAAAATGTCTGCTGCTACTAACCTTGTATATCGACCTATACTAGTTACCCAACGTCAATTTCCTAGACTCAATAGGTTTTCCACTTTCAAATTGGATTTCTCTCGCAAATTCTTATCTCGAACATCCATTTCTCATTCAACAAGGTACCCACTTCCCCCTATGATGGATTCAGTCAAGACTAACCAAGCCGTTGCTGGAGATGAAGGTGTCAATCTTGGAGGTTTAGAACAAGAAGCTCTCACTTTTGGGTCCATCAATTTTCCTACGGGTGGAATAGAAGCTACTCTCAATAGCCTGGTTAGTCAACCTTGGCCTACTCTGTTTTATAATTGGTTCATATTTTAGAAAGATTTCGCCAATTTCTGTGCTAACTTCTCCTCCGTGTGTATAATATATACATACACCAAACGAAGCACAGAGGAATAACTTGCTAGTTTATTGAATGTGTACGGGAATAATTACGGGAGAATTTTTAGTCTTCTGTAAAACTTGAATTATAGATAAGACGAAGCTCCACGTTTACTTTACAAAAAAGATCTGATGAAGTACTTTTGTAATTGTTTGTTGTAATTTTCAGTTTTTTATGTCCTGTTTAGTTGGAACAGTTGACTTTGGAGATTGACCCTGATAAAGTCTTGCATTTGCGGCAATATTGTTGTTCGTCTTCGCTGCGAGTAGCTGGCTCTAAAAAAAAAGCTACTTATATTGATTTCTAATGAATTTCATCGGGCAATTTAATTAATGTACACATTGTTCTAATTCAGTAGCGAAGTCGGAAATATTTTCAAGGGTGCTCAAACTTGAAATAAGTTAAAAAAAAAATCCGACAAAAGGTGTTCAATATATGTCATATACCTCTAAAACATAATATTTTACCTATATACACAATGTAATTTTCCTACAAAGAGTGATCAATTGACCGTCCTAAGTAAAGTGTGGCTTCGCCCATGGTTGTGAAGATAAATAACGAATTTGAATTTCCATCTGCGAGTGCCCAAGGGGAATACTGCTACTGGTTTAACTGCTTCTATGTTATCTCTAGTTACTTAAGCTCATATTTATCAAGTTATCTTCCCCTCTTTTTCGGTTTAAACGACAGATTAGCTTCCATAAAGATTGTAATTTTGTTGTATATATATATCTAAATTGAAAAGTATGAATTATGTTGTTTTCTATTCAACTTTTTTTTTTTTTGATGAATCAATGTTATTAGTTAAGGAAATGCTCCCTCACAATATCATGTTGGTCCTATTAACCCATAGAATCGACGAGAAAATGAAGATTGAAAGAGATGAAACGCTAGTGTCTAAGACGAAGTGAGAGATCATATATTGGACACATAAGGTAAATAAAAGAATGATTCTTACTAATTAAAAATAACTGATGGTTATAGTTATATGTACAGTGCTGGTCTAGTGTAGTAAGTAAACCGGACAAGGGCCGAGTCCCTAAAATGAAAATAAAGCCCAACTGATAAGAGGCCCAATATGAAAAAGTTCAGCCTGGATCTAGGCTTAATACCTGAACTCCATCACCCCCCTCAAGCTGGAGGGTGAGAACCCCGACGTCTCATGCCGACCCCGTCTGCAGTTGCTACTACACTGTTACATCCGGCCGACCCATTTACTATCTATTATTTGATTGACACCCAGCTTGCACAATAATATGTGATGAGGGACACCAGTCAAAGTTTTAAACAAAACATCAGTAAGTTGATGAGTGGTAGAGATATGTTGAAGAGAGATCAAACCAGTGGGAAGAACATCACGTACATAGTTAGTGATCAACCTCAATATGCTTTGTACACTCGTGGAACACTGAATTTTTAACAACGTGAAGTGCAACTTGATTGCCACAAAAAACAGGAATAGGCAAAGTGACACCAGGACCATATCAGAAAGTAAACGAACCAACCAGGTTAATTTAGCAACAACCTTTCTGAGAGCTCGATATTCAGCCTCTGTAGAAGATAAAGAAACAATATGTTGGTTTTTAGATTTCCAGGAAATGGGAGAACCCCCAAAAACAATATAGTACCCAGTGACAGACTTCCTGGATATGGGGCAGTCAGTCCAATCTGAATCAGAGTAGGCCTTCAGGGAAAAATCAATGGTGTTGCTGAGCAAAATACCCTGGGCAGGAGCAGTGAGAATATACCTAAGGACATGTAATGTACCTAACAAGTACGACACCTTAGGAGAGACCAAATATTGGCTGAAGATGTTGTACTAAGAAGGAGATATTTGCCTTATATGTTGAAGAAAGGCCTATTATACAAGGAGGGATCAAGAAGTAGATGCCCAACATCAGGCGAAAGCTTAGAGTGTGGATCAAGAGGAGTAATGACATGCTTCACATCAAGGCAGTGAAATTCCTGGAGAAGATCCATTGTGTACTTGTGGCGATTGACAATATAACATTGAGGAAATTGGTTGACCTCAAGACCAAGGTTATATTGTACAGAACCAAGATCTTTTATTTTAAACTGCTGGTCCAGAAAAGACTTCAAGGTAACCATCTCATTAGTGTCATTGCCAACCAAGAGTATGTCATCTACATAAACAGCCAATAGGACAATGAAGGAGGCAGACACCTTGGTAATAAAGAAGAATCATTCTTGCTAAGTGAATACCCTCTTGAAATGAAAGAGTTAGAAAGCTTGGCAAACCACTACCTTGAGGCCATAGAGAGATTTCCTCAACCTATAGGCCATAGAAGGACCAAAGGATGTGGTGTTTACAGTGGGACCCAATGGGATCTTCATGTATACCTCTTCGTGAAGATCACCAAGCAAAAATACATTGTTGACATTCAATTGGTGGACATTCCAGTTATGCTTGATTGCAAGAGTCATAAGATATTTGATTGTTATGATCTTGACCACTGGACTGAAAATTTCATTATAATCTATGCCTTCATGTTGAGAATCACCCTATATAACCAGCCTGGCCTTATACCTTTCGGTGGAGCCATCACTCCTCTGTTTGACTATATACAATCATTTCAAGGAATAGCCTTCTTTCCAGGTGGCAAAGGCACGATATCCCAGGTAGATTGGCATCCAAAGCCTGAAATTCCTTGAGCATAGCATCTTGCCATGCAGGCTGAGCTGCAACATGCTGAAAATGTTGAGGCTCATGTAAAAGAGAAGTTGGTAGAGAATGCTTGGATGGAGCAGCAGGACTAATAGATGTGCAGATGTAGTCTTTAAGGTAACTGGGAGGATTAGAGACTCTAATAGGTTGTCTGAGAGGTGCTGGATCTGGGCAAGGAGCAGAAGCAGGAGGAATGACGGAGGAAGGAGAAGCTGAAGAAGGAGGAGGTGCCTCAGGAGGAGGATGAGAAGGGGGATGGATGAAAGGTGTAGGAGGAGGCTGGACAAGGGAAGGATCATGATATCTTCAAAGAAACCATGAGCGGGAGGAGACTGAATAGGAAGAACAGACAGAAGGAGTAGAAGACAGGTATGGAAGATGTGCTCATGGAATGTGACATCTTTAGAGAAGAAGACAAATGAGTGTCTAAGTTCAAGAGCTTACAACCCTTCTTTCGCAAGGGATAGCACACAAATACACATGGAGAGGCTCAGGGCTGAAATTTATCTCTCCTTATCTTGGGAAAGTGGCATGACACTAGCAGCCAAATGTCCTCAAATGGTGATAAATGGAAGGATTACCATGTAATTTTTCATAGGGAGAAAGATTCTGAATGACAGTGGAAGTAAACCTATTAATGAGATAGATAGTTGTTAAGAAAAAATCACCCCAGTACTTGACAGAAAGTTTAAACCGGAAAAGTAATGCCCTAGAGGTTTGTAAGAGATGTTTATGTTTCCTTTCAACTACCCTATTCTGCTGAGGAGTGTGAGGTACAGTGATTTGATGAATGATACCAGATTCAGCAAAGAAAGAAGCAGCTTGAACTGGATCCAAGTTCAAAAGCATTATCTGATCTAATTGTTTGAACATAAGTGTGGAAGTGAGTTTTGACTATGAAAATAAATGTTTTAATGAGATTGAAAGCATTGCTTTTGCAAGAGTGTAAATGAGTCCAAGTGACTCTTAAGTAGTCATCCACAATAGTCAGAAAATATATGAATACATTATATGTCCTAGTGTTATAGGGACCCTACAGGTCCACACGAATAAGTTGAAAACTGTGAGTAGATTTAATAGAACTATATAGAGAAAGGAAGTCTTTGTTGCCTAGTTAAAGGACACACAGAAAATAAAAAATTGCTTATAAGATAATTTATCAAACAAACAAGAGATAGTTTTCATTCTAGAAAAAAACAAATGACCTAATCTTTGATGCAAAAAAATAAAATGATCAGCTTTATTGATTGAGGTAACATGATTACAAGAAGTAGTGCAAGCACTGTAATCACATTTAGACAAAGAAGTAGTAGCTAAAATGGTATTTACAGATAAAACAAGCTCAGGCAATTCAAAAGATAACTGAATGACATACAACCCATTTGGTGCTGTATCAATGTCCAATGGCCTCTTCAGGGAAAGGCCCCGTATAAGACAAGAAAATATGGTAAAGAAGATTGTGCAACTGAATTGTGAAACTAATTGAGGAACATAAATGAGATTGAACCAGAAAGAGGGAACTAGAAGTACATATTGATAAAGTAAAATCAGCACAAAGATATAAAGAACAAGTGCATGTGACTTTTACTTTACAACCATTTGGGAGTGTTGCTAGAAAGGAAAAAGGCAAAGGTCAAATATTGTGTAAAAGGTCTTTGTGAGGTGTCATATGATTTGTTGCTCTTGAATCTAGAATCCAAGTGTTTATCTTTAAGTCTGAAGCATAACACAAGGCAACAAAATATATAGCAAGACTGCAGAACACACCTGCAAAGGCACCCATGGCAACATTGCTAATGGGAAGATCCTGAACTGGTGTGGTCAGATGATATTGTTGGAAAAGATTCATCAAGTGTTGATATTTCTCCCCGGTAAACCCATGAGCAAAAGCAGGTGTTGTCCGTTCAGGGGATGATGAAGATTCCACCCTATGTTCATCAATTTGATGATGAAGATTTCACCCTATGTTCATCGATTTGAGCAAGCTGCAGACTTCTTTCCCTTAGTAAATTTGAAGCCATTAGGAATCCATGGAGTCTGTAACACTTGTCAACAAAATGTCCAGACTTTCTACAATATTTACAAACAGTATTGACCCTCTTGTTGTCAAAGTTGACCCTCTGAGTGTAAACCTTGTTACCAACACTAGGCTGAACAAGAGAAGGAGCTGGAGTGGATTTTACAGAAATGGCGGCAAAGTCTGAGAGGACATTGGCTTCGATTACTGAAGCTCCCTCTGGTATTCATCATGAAGGAGCATAGAGTAAGCATTTCCTAGAGTTGGTACAGGAGTCATCATTAAGAAACTTCTGACATTGGAATAGATGTCATTAAGCCCAGTTAGGAAGTGGATGAGTTTCTTCCCTTCACTACATTGTTGTTCAGCCTCACAAGTACAAGATGGACCAAAAGAAGCAGTTTTCAGGTCATCCCACAACTTCCTATGTTTGGTATAATAACTGGCAGAGTCTGAGAGGACATTGGCTTCGATTACTGAAGCTCCCTCTGGTATTCATCATGAAGGAGCATAGAGTAAGCCTTTCCTAGAGTTGGTACAGGAGTCATCATTAAGAAACTTCTGACATTGGAATAGGTGTCATTAAGCCCAGTTAGGAAGTGGATGAGTTTCTGCCCTTCACTACATTGTTGTTCAGCCCCACAAGTACAAGATGGACCAAAAGAAGCAGTTTTCAAGTCATCCCACAACTTCCTATGTTTGGTATAATAACTGGTAATATCTTAAGACCCTTGAGAGACACCAACAATCTCTCTCTGGATTTGATAGTACCTACTGGCATTAGACTGCCCATACCTCTCATCTATGTCTCTCCAAATCTCCTTTGTAGTGTCACAAAGCAACACACTATCAGCAATATCTTTGGACAAAGAATTGCTTAGCCATGTGTTAGTTTGAGTGCTTTTATGGATTACTAAAGAACTTGGTTGTTTACCTTACTCCTTACGAGTAAAGTAAAATAAGCGGTAAAGTAAACACATCAATTTTTACGTGGAAAATCACTCTGCTCAAAAGGTGCAATAACCACGACCTACTACGTAGGATTTTTAACTTCAACTTTACAAGAACAATGAGCCAAATATATCAATTAAAAATTTGTAACCCAATACTCTCCAGTTCTCCTACTTCAGCTATTTGATTTACAAGTTACTCTAACTTGTAAAAAACACTCTCTCTCCAACTCATTAATTGTTATGACACTTTGATTATAACTCAATTTTCTAAAACACATTTATTAGACTGACTCAAGAAAAACACAACACTGGTACTCGACTTAGAGTGTAGAAAATGTAGGTCTTCAGTTGATGTGCAAAAGGATGATCCCATCAGTCTAAAAGATAGTATTTAAATTCCCTGGACTTCTAGATATTTTAGGAATGCTCTACTTAGTCAGCTTCTCGTTTGATAAGAATCCTACTGCTCCAAGGACTCCACAAGTCTTGAGACTCTTGTCTCTCACTTATGCATGCGTATCTTATTGGGCGACAACTCTTATCTTGTTTGGCAGTCTTCTTCCAACAAACTCAGCTTGAGTAACGTTGTGATAAAGTTACTGTCTTGCAAAGACGTACAATCATCAATCTTGAGGAGCTAGTCCTTAACTCTAAGGATCTGGTTCTTAGAGCAGTTAAGAAACTACTTTGAGGACCTGGTTCTTAGAACATTTCATCTGAACAAAATTTGTTAATTATTAAAATCTCAATACTCAACACCATGCAAACACCATTGTTGCATCTCACCTGGTAATGATAGAGAAGGGACTCAAGAGGTGACTGGGATATTCTTCCATTGATCATCTCAGCCTTGTTCTTTGCAGACAAGGCTATGAGAACAATTTTCTTCCCGGACGCATAACCAGTTCCATTGAAAGGTACCAGTAAAGTAAGCTTCCTGGGCTATCAGATGGATGTCATATAGAGGGTGGGAAGAGTCAATAGAATGATTGGTGGTGGAGTCAATAGTTGAAGAGGTTGTGGAAGCGTCAGTACTTATATTTACTTACCAACATTAACGCTCAACTAGCAATAGGGTGATTCACACAGTACAAATGACAAGTAACTAAACCAGAAGTTCCAAATCGAAAAATATACATGCATGTATCAGTGACCTCTAATACAGTATACAACACAGGGAATAGCAGCAAAAAACTCTAGGGCACAAAATTTATGAAACTGATCAAAATCTAGAGGAATTGGAAGATATTACCGGGTCTGCTTCAAAAATTGAAGGAGAGCAAGCTTGCGTAGTCATGACTCGAAAAAAAACCAAATTCTTCCCGGAGAACACACGTAATTTCCGTCGCCAAAAAATCGAAAGTCAACCAAATCAAATAATTGAACCGATGAATCGAAAGAGCTCGTCGAGAGCTATACGGATCTTTGCTATGATACTATGTTAACCCATAGAATCATCGAGAAAATGAAGATTGAAAGAGATGAAACCCTAGTGTCCAGGACGAAGAGAGAGATCAGATATTAGACACATAAGGTAAATAAAAGAATGATTCTCATTAATTAAAAATAAAACTGATGGTTTTAGTTATATGTACAGTGTTGGTCTAGTGTAGTAAGTAAACCGACAAGGGCCGGGACCCTAAGATGAAAATAAGGCCAAACTGATAAGAGGCTCAATATGAAAAAGGTCAGCCTGGATCTGGGCTTAATAGCTGAACTCCATCAGGTCCAGCAGACCTGAATGTTTTTCAGCACTCTGCTCATTATTTGATCATATTTCTTAGCAAAGTGGCTGCCTAGTTATGTCCAACTCTTAACTTGTTGCTTTGAATTCTTGGTGTTGTTAAGATTTCTAATGATTAATAGTCCTAAAGTACAGAGTAAGTGGCTGATTGCTGCAGTTTTCGGTATTGTCTTCTTTTGGAAGCATGACATGGAAGCAATATGGGCTACTTCAGGTGCAATTATCAATATTGGTCTCTCAATTGTACTGAAGAGGATACTTAACCACGAACGCCCTGTTTCAACATTAAGATCTGACCCTGGAATGCCTTCTTCACATGCCCAGTACATCTTCTACACACTCACATTCTGTATATTCTCATGTAAGTTTCTCATTGTTATTGATCAATATACACAAATTTACTTGGTTTTTGATGATTCTACATGATCCATAAATACTAATTGTCTATATACGTATGAGTTGAACTATACTAATATAATTTAAGAAAACAAAACCATATCCTCTCTTCATTGTGCTTTTCAGAGGCTTTTATGCATCACAATAAAAATTGTAATACTAACATTGTGGATGGTGTTTGTTTTAATGTTATTTAGTTATGCATATGTTTCCTATGTTTTCTCTCTTTCTTCTCCTAGAGTACACTCTGTCTTCTTTGAGCTGCTACTATTCCATATTTTTTACCAGAACCGTTGGATAAGATTTCTACATAGTCAAGTTTGCAAATGCGGTGAAATACTGTTAAGTGTTTGTCCTGATTTTATTATCATCTTTGGTTTTCTTATCTCTTGATGGATAAATAACATATTTGCCATAATTGATTTTATCTTTTACGGAAAAAAAAATATAATTCTTCCATATTTTTGGCTAGTCCTTATTCTAGGAGGAAAATGTTTTAGACTTCTATAAAATGTTGATCATTTCCTTCTAATTTAGGAACATCCACAATGTACCCATAAGACGTTTGAGATTCTTGTTTAGTGGGAGAATTTTTGGGACAACTTGCCATTTGTGTGAGCCTTTTTGTGTGGTTGTTCTCTCAATAATTTGTATTTTCTTTTATATAATGGATTGTTCATCTTCGACTGTGGACGCAAATCAATTGACCAAATCACGTTAAATATTTGTCTCTTTTGTTATCTGATTTATCGTCGTTTAAGGTTTGTTTTACTACCTTCTACATGAGACCTGATTATCTTTTATCCTAACAAATACCTCTCTCAGTCGATTTAGCATTTAGAAGAATATTAGTAACATTTTTCCCAGAGATAGTCACACCAATTTAGATGGTTAAATGAACCGAGAACTGTTCCACCATGACTGGTTCTCTTGAGCAATATTACTTGATATTATCGTGAGAAGGTATTGATGTACTAAGATTGCTTTTTTTTGGTGTGGAATTACGGTTTTGAGCTTATGAGATAATCCATTTTTAGTGCTCATTTTGTTGTTTGACACAGTGATTCAATATTTCGGATTGAATGGAATAATTGCAGTCATTAGTGCGCTTATCTTTGCAATGGGCTCCTACTTTGTAAGTGTGGATCGAGTTGCACCTTTTAGCGATTTTCAGCTTATATATGACTGTTCAATCTAAGACCGGTACAGAAAATAACACAAGTTTTCTTGTCTTTCACTTTACAGTCGTGGCTACGGGTTTCACAACAACTTCACACATTAAACCAAGTAACAGCGGGTGCTGTAATAGGATTCTGTTTTTTCATTTTCTGGTTCTGGTTGTGGAATGTTGTTGTCATGAAGGCATTTATAGCCCACTTTTGGGTTCAGATTGTAGTTGTTCTTGGGACTGTTTCTTGTGTTGTTTTTTGTCCTTACGTTGTTAGAAATTGGGGTCGTGCCGATAACATTGAATAATACATTTTATAGACGATCAGACTAACACAGAACACACAATATATATAATCATATAGTAATTGACAATAGTTAAGCTATACAAAAGAATTTCTCAAACTCTACCTGTCATTTTTTGCTGTTACATCATGTCTGTTGCACTCGTACGAATTAAATCATGTTTATCTTCCACCTTTTTTTAAAGGAATGTTTGACCAAGTTTCTCCAAATTCAAAAGTACTTTTTTTTTTAATTCAAAGTTGAAGTGTTTCGTCAAGCTTTTAGAAGAAAAAAAAATGCTTTTGAGCAGAAGCAGAAGTAGTTTTGGAGAACTAAAAAAAAGTAGCTTCTATCCAAAAACACTTTTTTGAAAAATACATTTGAGAAAAATACACTAAGAAATAGTTTTTAAAAGTTTGGTCAAACACTATTTGCGGCTCAGAAGTGTTTTTCAAATTTATTAGCCAAACACAAACTGATTTTCACCAAAAGTACTTTTGAGAAAAAACACTTATCAAAATAAGTTGATTTTTGCAGCTTGGCCAAATAGGCTATTACTCTGTATATCATTGTACGCAAATAAAAACGTTAAGCAATTACTGAAATATTTTTTCATTAACTTTAGAAAGACAAGTATTGTAAATTCTGCGGTGGACCCACGTGTCATTAAGCAAGTTCAGTTGAAGCCGCTTCGTCATAAAATAACACTGTGTACGTTAGTAAATTTATGGGAAATATGTATAATACTGACATTTGAACCGACTTGTAGCACATTTCCTTTGTAAACGGGTTCAAATTTTGAGTGATATCATGTGTTCGAATCCAATCTCCGCATTTTGTGTATACTTTAGTTTTTTTTTCTCTTTTAGGTATTTCAAAAGACGATGTGCTATGGTGGGCCTGATAAAGTCACGGGTCAATTTAATTTGAAATTTTTACCTCCTACAGCAAAGGTTGATATCTTATTTATTTTAAATAAATATCCTTTCAAAAAATTATATTTCATAGCTACCTTTTGATTTTTATAGCCAGATATTTGTTTATGGTCACCTCCTCCCCTTAAGCCATAAAATACGCTTTGTATTAATTTTCTCTCATTCTTTCAATTTTTTCTCCACCCTCTCTCTCTCAATGCCAGTTCTCACACAGCAGAAGATTGAAACAGAATCCGCCATGGAAGAAATCGACGAAGCACACAAAAATTCAAGAGTCACGATTTTCTATTTCAAGAAATCTCAACGCCAGTTCTTTCGTTTTTTTCTTTTCCCCACTTTTCTTTCTGTCAATACTTAGATAAAGCCACGATTTTTTATATCAAGAGTCAAGATCAAGAAGAAGATTTAGTGGTTGAAGAGTTTATTTAGAAATCAATGTCTTATGTTTCGTATGAATGTCGAAATTTGACATTAGGGTAAATTGGAGTTGACAATGGAGGTTCGAAATATGCTATCGACGAGACGACATTAGGGTTATTCTTGAACAAAGACGACGGAGTTTGGGGATGAGCAATTTGAACAGTCTGCTACCTTTTTTTCGTTGTATTTCAATGTATCTCGCTCCTCAAATCAAAGGCAACTTCTTCTTCTATATGAAATCAAATGTGTATGTAGTTGTATTTGGATTGTAAATCCAAGCCAGAAACTGAATAATACAGGGGCTATAAATATGTATTCAACAAATTGTATAAGTATGTATTCAACCGGTTGTATTTACATCTATTAAATAAGTATATTCATATGGCATCAAATGTGTATGTAGCTGTATTCAGATGTATTTGGTTTGATATATGTAGTTGTATTCAGATGTATTCAGTTTGATGTATGTAGCTGTATTCAGATGTATTTGGTTTGATTTATGTATTTCATTGTATTCATTGTCTCGCTATATGACATGAATGTATTCATATGTTTTTTTAATTAATATAATTTATGTATTCAGATGTATTATATAATTTCTCTGAAGATTGCTATGTATTTGGAATGTATTCATATTTTTTTAATTAATATAATTTATGTATTCAGATGTATTAAATAATTTCTCTGAAGATTGTTATGTATTTGGGTAGGTTTCGGATAAGAATCTTTTTTATAATTGGAAATACAAAATTTGTGTGTTATAATTGAGTATGTTGAGTTATATTAGGAGTCTATTATGTTAATTGATTCGCTTTCCGTTTAAAAACAGTATATTCTCATGTTTCACGCCGTGAATACCGCCATGAATACACTCGAATACAACAACTGATTAGCTGGACTTCACTGATTCACACCTATTTTTGCTACTGTATTCATGAATACAGTAGCTTAAATACATCTAATACATCTTATAACAACAGAAAACGTATCTATAATCCATAATATAGCAAATGGTATCTATAAATAGCTAAAATACATTAATTGATACTTCAATTCCAATTGTAATTGGATTTGAAATCGGCAGTCGTGATGCCAATTAGATGGAATTTCGAATTTCCATATAAAATATTTCATAAAGTTTATTTTGGTATAAACTTTTACCCTAAGTAAATCATTAACTCAACCAAATAGGAAAAAGGTTTATAGGTGATGCTATATAAAGGGTGCTGGAACAAAATTTGCATAATTAATTCTTGAGAAGAAAAACACTTTGTGAAAGTGCAATACAAAGACAAGAGAGAAAATACAATTACAAGAAAAGTGTTTCTTGTTCTTCTAACATTGAGCTGAAATTTTTACAATATTTTGTTTAATTTATTCGCGGGTTTCAATGATCAAAGAGTTGATAGCAAGGGTCGGTCTCGGTGTGGATACGCATAGAGTCTTCGCACTCGAAGAAAATTTTGAAACGAGATTATCTTCACCAGGTACGTCATAGATCCGATCTTTGACATGTAAATAAATTTTAAATACGAAAAGTTCTGCTTAGAATTGTTATTGTCTTCCGCTACGTGTTACGAATACTTATATACAATCCTTCAGATAACAGTACCTGTTTGACATGGAATATATTAATTGAATTATCAACTCGAGTATGTGTAAAAGATGAAGTGAATAACTTTTCATAGATTGTATGTTCGCTTAGTGCTCTGTTGGAATGAATAAAAGAAATATTCAAAGCAGTACGTACAGAACTATCTAAAATGGGATTTGATACGATACTACAAGATGTTCGATAATAGAACTGAAAACATATCTAAGTAGACTTGAAAGGCCGAAAGACTTAAAGCCCTATATAAAGTAGGACGCTTTATGTAGGTGACAGCATATGAACTCTTTCTTAAAAAAAAAAAACAGAAACGAGGAACATTAATGTGCAATAATTGTTAAAGAATTAATTGTTCAAATTTTTAGTTTTTCTATTTGTTTCTTTTTTTTTCTGACCGATTCTTTAGTATTTATAAGATTAGGATTTTATTATTTTTCTGTGAGTTATGCCCGCCGACGATGAGATAGTTAGTAAGATTAGATTATTTAATGTCTTATTACTTAATCTTACTTACTTCCATCTTTGAAAATTGAGATCATTCATTGGTATGTCAAATGCAAAGAAAGTTTCTTTTCTAAAGTTGAAATTTAATCCCTCTTTTCTTAAGAGCAAACATTAAGTTTCTTTTTCTTAACAGTATGATCACGATTTCTATAATAAAAATATGAAGTTTTTGGATATTTTTATTCTTATCGAGTAAATCGGTAACCCAACCGATAAAAATCGATAACTGATTAACCGATACCAGATAACCGTATCCAATCGGTTTAGCATATTTATAAAACAATAACTGATATGCCGAAACGATAACATTCACAATCGAACTGAACCTAACCGATGCCCACCCCTACTCTGGAGGAACTCCTCTGGAGGAGGAGAACTAAACTACTTGCTGAACGAACTTCGTGAATAAGGTGATTTATTTGAGAAAATAAAGGATAAACAAAATCCTAACTACTCCCTCTGGTTCACAATAAGTAACCAGTTTCCTTTTTCATTTTGGTTCAAAATAAGTGTCCAGTTATGTAATCAAGAAAGAATTCAATTTGTTTTTACAAAATAACCCCTATGTACATATCCGTAAAAGGTTTTCTTACTCCTCACCTTAAATATTTAATTAGGGGTAGTTTAGTCATACTAAGTATTTTGTATAGAATTTAGTATTTTCTTAATGAGCGTGCTAAAAGCAAATTGGTCACTTATTGTGAACCGGATGGAGTAGTACTAGCTAAAGAAGTAGTCAAAACACTAAAGTACTCCCTCCGGTTCACAATAAGTGACCAGTTTACTTTTTTATTTTGATTCAAAATAAGTGTCCATTTATATAATCAAGAAAGAATTCAATTTGTTTTTACAAAATAACTCTTATGTACATATTCCTAAAAAGTTTTCTTACCCCTCACATTAAATAATTAATTAGGGATAATTTAGTCATAATAAATATTTTTGCATAAAATTTAATATTTTCTTAATGGGCATGATAAAAGTAAAGTGGTGGCTTATTATAAACAACACCACCACTAAATATTTTGGATAAATGCATAAAAATTACCACATACAAGTTAAAATGAAAATGAATCCATAAACCTGCAAGGAAAGATATCTCGGACGAGAGAAAAGGATTTCTGTGCAAGCCAATAGCATATTAAAGCAAAATGGTTTCCAAGTTTAGTAAAGTAGTCATTATCCACCAACACCGACATGTTCCAAATACACTAGTAGTGTTAAGTCGTCAACCATTCTTTTACTACTCTTTCACCAAGTCAAAACAACAGTGTTTCGAGGCAATTACTGAAACGGTATCAAAATCAGTATTAATGTAAATACGTATTTCATTTATATATGTACTTTTCCAACATCCACGAAAACAAAAGAAGAATAAAAAAAAGACACTCAAAACCCGCAAGATGTAGAAGAACTTCACAAAATTTCCAGTTCTCCTATTCTGCAGACAATTCCTTTGTCTGTTGCAGGCGAACAAAAGCACTCTGGAAAGCTAAAACCCTTTAATAACATTCAATAAATATACCCTAAGACAACTTTCAAAGCAATATACTCCTACTAAGCAGCCGATGGAGCAGTTATATAGTGCACAACACCAGCCTTAGTAAGCGCTGCCTTAAATTTGTCAGCTTCAGCATCCACTGCAGTAACATTAGCATTCTTGTAATCCAATGACTCGTCATTGTATATATCCCACCATTTCTTCACCAGCATCTTAATGTCTTCTCTGTCCATGTTCTCTTCCTCGCCGGTGTACCTCCATGGCTTTGACCCCGCCGCACAGTAGTGAACAACTTTCACCTTCTCAATTTCCACATTCTCTGGGTGACGCCACAACATAGCTAATACCAAGTTGTACTTGTTTGGTATTGGCTTGTATACATCTCTAAAGAACATGTTCAACAAATCCTACAAAATAAATCCAACTTTATATGTAAACATACAAAAAGTATATTAAATATTATTTATACTGAATTCACTATTAAAGTATAACAATTACCTGCTCGGCAAAAGCAGTAGGAGGGGTAACTTTGAGTGTGGTCAAGAGATCATCGTAAATGGATAGACTTGGCTCAAAGACAAACATGCCAGCATTAAAATAGAGTGGTGGCTTGGGACCCAATTCTTCAGTCCACTGGACCTTATCTGGGCACTGTTGGCAGTACCCAATCTTATACTGTGGGGTGTGACTCCAAGTTTTCTCACAGAAACAATCCATCACCCCATAGAAATAGCCATTTGGCAAGTCAAACAGGTGGTCTATATTATCAAACACCTGGATATCCCCATCCAAGTATATCATCTTGCTATACTCCACAAACTGCATTTATTCATTTAACAAACAAACATTTTAGAACCAAATCAAATAAATTAAAAGACCATATAAGAGATGCTAGAATATTAATCTGGTACCTCCCAAATACGGAGTTTGGAATAGTTGATGACATAATAAGCCATAGCAAACTGAGTTTGGTTCTCTGGAGGATAAACTGGCTCGATCTCTCGGACTATACAACCTTGGTTTATAAGTATACGTCTATGTTCCTCTGGGACATCAGGCAAAATAGCCACTACCAGTGGATAAGCAGATTTTGCCTTTCTTAATCCCTTGGCCAAACCAACCACGCCTTTCACATAGTCACCGTTACCTGCCAAAAACGTCACATAGGCACGGCTTGACAAACTTGCTGCCTTGGCCAAACCAGTACTAGCCTTGGTTGCAAGACCAACAACGTTAGGTGCCATTTTTGTAACTTAGAAATGAGGATTCTTTGAGTGATTTAAGATGAGAATGAAAAGTTTTGAACGAAAGATTGTTTTTTTAGTTGATGACTTGATGTGCTTGAGTGTTTCCGGAGATTGAGCTGTGGGGTTGTTTATATAGGCGTTGGATGGAACTGAAAATATGTGCAAAATGAATTGTAGCAATACGTTGTCGTATTTGATCATCGAAACGATGTCGTTTCATGGACTATTTTCTTTTACACAGATCGACAGTACGTTTTGGGTCAGCTAAGATCCAATGGTTCAAACTTTTTCGTTTTTTTTTTTCTTCCTAATAACACAAATAGTGACGGTTACTTGTTGATGGAGAGAAATCTCTCGAAAGTGGGCGGTCCTTTGAGTAATTAATTAAAGTTTCTTTTCTTATAGTAATGAATTAAAGAAATTACCCGCAAAATGCTGGATCCCGCTTTCGATTGTGTCATTTATTTCGGATAAAGCAGTAATTACTTCAAACAATCTTATATAATATGTACTCAATTTCTTATACATCTATATATTCTGAATCAAAACCTAAATACCATAAAACAAATAATTTTACATATATAACCTACAATGCATCAAAATCAAACACGTAAACCTGCGATATATATAGTGAAATCTTACATAAATTAATTGTGGATACGGACTTTCTAGACCTTACACAAATTTAACACCGTTATAGTTCTATCAAACACTACGTACCGTAATTTTTCGCACTAACATTTTGTAATTTACTCTTCAAAATATTTAACTACTCACTGTAAAATTTAGTGTTCGTTGGGATGAAATAAATCAATTTACAACCATGAACTAAATCAATGTACAACCGTGCCCTTGTGGAAAGTAGTCCACAGTACATTAAGATCAACTCACTTAGTCACCTTTTTCACAAACAAACAAAATAAATAGTCAACGGACCACTCACGCTGCAAACCATCAATTTCAGTGATCTGTTTATTTTATTCCTACTTTTTTGGAATGAACATATTATGGAACATTTATTGCAGAAAATATCTTATCATAACAGACGATATAGTGGAATAACATTTTTCTTTTAGTTAGTCTTGAAAAGCAGCAGGATTCGATCATAACAACAATTAGTGTTTTAACAAAATGTCGCATATATCTATTATATTTCTATATTAAGAACAAATATCTAAACAAGAAAAAAGAAAAAAGAAAAAGGAAACAACTGTAGAAAATTATCTCTAGAGATTTTAACTTTTGCATAAGTTAGTTGTCATGGGCGGCTTTCCAGCCATGCCCAATGACCCCTTAGACGCGCCGCGTGGCGTTCTAGCAAGCCTCCCAACGCCTAGCGTCACGGACAGCCTCGTGGTCTTGGCCGCACCAAGTAACAAGCGCGCATGTGCCTCTGTCGCTCCACCGATTTCCCTCGCTAGCGCCCATCCGCAAGCAGCTGCCAACAGCGCTGCGCGCGCAGATCGTGATGCCTGAGACAAAGTTGCTGCCAACAGACCTGTTTCTACCTTTGTAGAAAACTAAGTCATTTTCCTTGTAAATATAGAGTAGTTTTATTCCATGTACTTTCATTATGTTTCTCTAGCATAGTTTGGTCTACTCATGTAACTTTGTTTTTTTTTTTTTAAAGCATTATTAGGGGGTATCAAGCATTCAAAACTTTCTAGCAAGTAATTCTCTGTACTGGTGTCTCTACCCCTCGACACCGCGTTGCCTTCTTTTGTAATAGCTTTTATTATTGCAATCAAGCTTTTATTCAATTCTCATTACTGTTCTCTCAAATTGTTGGCATTGGTTTTTCCACACGGCACTGACAATCTCGTCTAGCATGTGGCGGGAACCTCACTTGGCGGACAGCAACCACCCTGACATCGGTTGCTTAGCCTAACGTCGCCCTTCCAAAGAATCTCAGGAAGGCACCGCGTAACAGTTGGTATCAGAGCCTAGGCTCGACATCGGACGAGGGAACGTATTGGCATTACCACCATTTCTGACCATGGTGAATCATGGGGACCGCATTGCGGCCCTTGAGGAGACGGTTGGCGTACTACGACCCATTGTGGATACAGTGCCGGAACTGAAAACCAACCTACTGCAAATGTTGGACGACCTGGACCGCAGAATGACCCAGGCCGAAGTTGACATAGGAAGCATGATCCGCGACTCTGAAGGAGACCGACAAACGGTAGCTACTGAGGCAGTCGAAATTTTTGATAAATTCGAGGGTCTCCAATAGGAGCGCTCTGAGAATTTAGCTCACATGGCACAAGAGGAAGATAGGATGACTGCCATGCAGCAAACTATCGACAACTTGACAGGCCAGCTCAACGTTGTCAATGCTACTCTACAAAGCTTGCTTCGAGGCGGTGGAAATCAAATCGGGGGCGCTGTGAACCCCGCTCCCTTGGCCCAAAAGCTGAAACTTCCTGAGCCAAAGCCATACAGTGGGGCTAGGAATGCTAAAAAAGTGGAAAATTTTAATTTCGACATCGAGCAGTATTTCGATACCGTGGGAGGCCTAGAAGAAGCCAAGAAGGTAGCAACTGCTGCCATGTATCTTCAGGGTGATGCTAAGCTCTGGTGGCGAGTGAAGTACGAAGCCATCAGGGCCGGTGAAGATGCTCTGGAGACATGGGCGGAACTGAAGGCAGCCATACGCCTACAGTTCTTTCCCGAAAATGTTGAGTACAATGCAAGGAGGAAACTACGGGAGCTCCGCCAGACCAAATCAGTGCGGGACTACGTGCGAGAATTCTCTGCACTCATGCTGAACATTCCCGACATGTGGGACAAGGACAAGCTCTTCACTTTCCTGGAAGGGTTGAAACCTTATGCCCGCATGGAGATGCAAAGACAAAGGGTAGATACCCTTCCCAAGGCAATCCAAGCAGCGGAATGCCTTGGGGACTACCAAATGGATAATTGGAAAGATAGGCCGCAGCCGCTTGTCCGAGCGGGTTACAAAGGAGGCCAGCCTACCAATGGTTGCCCTTACAGAAGTGGGGGAGACCAGAGTGCAGGCAAATCTAAGGCTCCCTCCTCAGGCAGCAACAGCGTTGCATCAAACAACAATGACCGGGGGAGAAAGCCACCCTCAGGGTGTCGTCATTGCGGTGGGCCACATTGGAATAATGAGTGCCTAAATGCACAGATGAATGCCTATCAAGCTTAAGATGATGGGACAGATGATGAAGCAGATAATGATGAACAAACCGAACTAGTCGGTGCGTTCAACGCCATTATGGGTTCTGTTTCTGAGGCATTAGCGGGAACCAGTGCTGGTATCCGCAAGAAGAAAGACCCCCGCCCAGTCGCCAAGAAGGGGGTAAAGAATACGAATAAAGGGACTCCTCCTAATCAAGAGAGGACCTTGATGTTCGTTGAACTGAGGGTAAACGGAAAACCCATTCGGGCGATGATAGATATAGGTGCTACTCACAACTACTTGGCCTCAACTCAGGTGGAACGTCTTGGGATAGTTGTGGGAAAGGGAAGGGGTCGTGTCAAGGCTATTAACTCACCTCCTCAGCCAGTGGGTGGTAGCCAAAGAAGTACCGGTGAAGATGGGGCCTTATGAAGGAAAATTCCCCTTGCGCGTGGTGATCATATACGACTTTGAGCTGATAGTGGGACTGGAATTCTTGAGGCAGACCAACACCAAGCCCGTACCATATGCGGACATGCTTCTGATGATGGGAGTAAACGGGGCCACACCCTGTACTATTCCGTGCATATCCATGAAGATGGCCGCCGAGAACATCTCGGCCTTGCAATTAAAAAGGGGAGTCAAGAGACATGAACCTACATTTCTGGCTACTCTATGCATTGAAGAGGTAGAACGCACATCGGGTCCACTTCCTACGCCCGTAAAGGAGCTACTACTGGAATTTGAAGATGTCATGCCACAGGAAATGCCGAAGCGACTTCCGCCTAGGCGCACTGTGGACCATGAGATTGAGTTGGTGCCGGGTGCGAAGCCACCTGCCCGGGCGCCTTACAGAATATCACAACCCGAACTCACCGAGCTTTGGAGAGAATTGACGAAAATGCTAGACACGTGGATCATTGTACCCTCCAAGTCCCCATACGGGTCCCTTGTGCTTTTCCAGAAGAAACATGATGGTAGTCTACGACTCTGCGTGGATTATCGGGCGCTGAACAAAATTACTGTGAAGAACAAGTACCCTATTCCACTCATGGCAGACTTGTTCGACATATTGGAGAGTGCTACAGTGTTCACAAAAATTGACCAGAATACAGGGTATTGGCAGGTCCGGATTGCGGAGGGCTACGAACACAAGACGACCTGTGTGACAAGATATGGGTCGTTCGACTTCCTAGTTATGCCGTTTGTCTTGACTAATGCCCCAACCACATTTTGTACCCTAATGAACCAGGTCTTCCGAGAGTACATTGATGAATTTGTGGTGGTCTATTTGGATGATATTGTGGTCTATAGACAGACATTGGAAGAACACCTGGAGCACTTGCGGAAGGTTCTAGCCCGGTTTCGGGAGCATGAATTGTACGCAAAGCTATCCAAGTGCTCCTTTGCTCAGAAACAGATCGACTTCCTCGGGCATGTCTTTGAGGAAGGGTGGATCAAGATGGACCAGCAAAAGATCCAAGCCATCACATATTGGCCGCCACCTAAGGATATCGACGCCTTGAGGTCATTCCCTGGCCTACGCAATTTCTATCGGCGATTTGTGAAGAACTACTTCCTCATCATAGTACCATTAACTGAACTCCTCAAGAAGGTCACGCCTTGGGATTAGGGTCCTAGGCGAGCGGAGGCCTTCAATGCATTAAAAGCGGCTATGTCTAGTAGCCCTGTCTTGGCCCTTCCTGACTTGGCCAAGCCATTCGAGGTGCAAACAGATGCTTCCTACTATGCTCTTGGCGGGTTCTTACTACAAGACGGGCATCACGTAGCATATGAGAGCCGGAAGCTGAAGGATGCAGAACGGCGCTATGCCGCCCGCGAGAAGGAATTATTGGTTGTCGTTCATTTCTTACGCCTTTGGAGGCATTATCTTCTTGGATCACCGTTCGTGGTCAAGACAGACAATACAGCTGTTAGTCATTTCATGACCCAGCCGAAGCTGAATGGACGACAGGCCCAATGGCAGGAACTCCTAGAGAAATTTAACTTCAACCTGGAGTACCGAAGTGGGAAGTCTATGGCTGATGCGCTCAGTCGCAGAGCGGACCTAGCATCAGTGTGCCTACTCGCCACCCTAAGGGGGAGCAAAGTAGCCACCCCCATTAAAGACCAGATACAGGATCTACTCATCAAGGATCTCGCTGCACAGTATTTGGTTGATCTAGTAGGACAAGGCAAGACTCGCCAGTTCTATATGGAGGATGGTTTCCTGAAGGTAAAAGAGAACCGACTTTATGTTCCAAAAGGAGGAGATCTGAGAAGAACTCTCTTGGCAGAATGTCACGACACTCCGTGGGTCGGCCATCCCGGCGAAGAATGCATTATGGCCTTGCTTCGCCGTGCATATTATTGGCCCCAAATGGCCGACGACGTCGCACAATATGTGAGGACTTGTCTAGTATGCCATAAGGACAAGTCCGACCGCTTGACACATGCGGGACTCCTGGAACCTCTAGCTGTTCCAAAGAGACCTTGGGAAAGCGTGTCTCTAGATTTCATCACCGGATTGCCCAAGGTTGGAGATCTCACAACTATCTTAGTTGTGGTAGATCGGTTTTCAAAGTATTCCACCTTCATCGCTGCTCCTCAATATATATCAGCAGAAGATACAGCTCGACTCTTCTTCTCTCAGGTCGTCAAATATTGGGGCCTTCCCAAAGACATTGTTAGTGACCGCGACTCACGCTTCACTAGCAACTTTTGGACCCAACTATTTAAGTGCCTCGGGTCAAAATTGAGTCACAGCTCAAGTTTTCATCCACAGTCCGATGGCTAGATGGAGCGGTTCAATGGTATGTTGGAGGAATATCTCCACTATTTTGTTACCGGATCGCAGAAGAATTGGGTGAAGCTTCTGGATGTTGCCCAACTGTGTTTCAATTCACAAAAGAGCTCCAGTACAAACAAAAGCGCTTTTGAAATTGTTACCGGGCAACAACCGCTACTCCCAAACACCGTGAATGCACCAAACATGGGAAAATCTCCTCATGCTACTAGCTTCTCAACAGAATGGAAGCATAATATGGAGATAGTGCGGAGCTATCTGGTTAAAGCCCAAAAGCGAATGAAGAGGCATGCTGATCAAAATCGTCGCTTTGTTGAATACCAAGTAGGAGACAAAGTGATGGTCAAAATCCCAAAGCGGTACTTATTTGCAGGGTTCCATGACCGTCGCCTGTTGCAAAATTGGACCTTTGTCCATTGAAAGGAGCATTGGGAAAGTTGCATACCGGGTGGATACCCCAGCTTGGTGGAAAATCCATCTCGTCTTCCATGTCAGTCTATTGAAACCTTTTCGGAAAGACACGGAGGATCCTTCACGGAGCCAACTCACAATACCAAGTATTCGAGGCCCCGGTTCAATCGGGAAAAGGCGGGCTGAAGCTATTCTTGATGACCGGGTAATTCATGCCTTCAGAAAGGATCACCAAGAGTTCTTGGTAAAATGGCAAGGGTGTGATGCATAGGAGAACACTTGGGAGAGGGGAACAAACCTCAAAGCCTACAAGAGCCTGATTGAAGATTATTTGGAAAGTAAGCCGTCGAGGACGTCGCCAACTCAGGTGGGGGAGAATGTCATAAGCGGCTTTCCAGCCATGCCCCATGACCCCTTGGACGCGCCCCGTGACATCCTAGAAAGCCTCCCAACGCTTAGCTCCACGGATGGCCCCGTGGTCTTGGCCGCACCAAGTGACAAGCGCGCATGTGCCTCTGTCGCCCCACCGATTTCCCTCGCTAGCGCCCATGCGCAAGCAGCTGCCAACAGCGCCTTGCGCGCAGACAATGTCGTGTGCGCAGATCGTGATGCCTGAGACAAAGTTGCTGCCAACGGACCTGTTTCTTCCTTTGTAGAAAACTAAGTCCTTTTCCTTGTAAATATATAGTAGTTTTATTCCATGTACTTTCATTATGTTTCTCTAGCGTAGTTTGGTCTACTCATGTAACTTTGGTTTATTTTTTTAAGCATTATTAGGGGGTATCAAGCATTCAAAACTTTCTAGAAAGCGATTCTCTGTACTGGTGTCTCTACCCCTCGACACAGCGTTGCCTTCTTTTGTAATAGCTTTCATTATTGCAATCAAGCTTTTATTAATTCTCATTACTGTTCTCTCAATTTGTTGGCATTGGTTTTCCCACACGGCACTGACAATCTCGTCTAGCGTGTGGCGGGGACCTCACTTGGCGGACAACAACCACCCTAACATCGGTTTCTTAGCCTTACGTCGCCCTTCCAAAGAATCTCAGGAAGTCTCCGCGTAACAGTTAGTATGTCCGGATCCGCTGCTAGATATTTTCTGTCATTCTCTCCTATTATGACGTTACCTTTCACGAAATGATTATTGTTATTTCAGAACTCCATTTATATATTAGTTTGTTTTTAACATTTACGTAAGCTTTTCTAAAAAAATGAGTTCTATCATATGGAGAGACCACGGAAAAGAAATGGGTGAGGTGGATAGTGTGGATTGAATTTACAAGTATTATGTGTGTACACGGGTAAAATTGAGCTCACTGAACATCCCGAGTTCTCGATGAGGCAAACGGAGCAGGAACGTGACTGTAATTAATCGGAGTCAGAGCAAGGAGCCCCACGTATCGGGGATCGGGTAAAACACCATACCTCAGGGGTATCGGCGTCATGTCCTCGGGGTACGGTTCGAGGGCAAAACACCTGACCAAAAAGCATTACCAAACAACTGCGCACAACTAACAAAGGTCGGGATGTCCGTGCCTACCGGATATCACAGCAGGAATCTCGACCCATGTCAACAAAAAATCAGTGATTAGCGAAACAAAATATTTTTACCTTTCTTAGAATTGTATTCAGGGTAAAACTCCTCTACCATATAAAGGGGAAGCTTATTATTCATGAGATACATTGTAACACGCATACCAAGGAAATTTATTTCAATTCTCTTTGTCGTTCAAAGTTCTTATTTTTATTAAGTTCTTCATAAGTGCAAGCTTGGAATCGAGGGCAAGTTCCTCATTGAGCCATCGACCGAGCTCGAAATCACTCTTATAATTGGTTTGACTATTTATACGTATTTCATTTGCTTAATCTGACGATGTTAATCATTGGCATTGAATTAATCCACATATAAATTCAATTGTTATAGGTTTTTTAGCGTAAACATTATGGCACCACCATGGGGATAAGGTACGTAGTAGTGGTAATTTGATACAAATTTTTATAATGCACTATGTTTTACGCTTGTTCTTTGAGATTTTAATTTCAGGTCAAATTAAAAATGTTGAACTCTCAATCTGCTCATTTGAACGTTGATGCTAAGTTTGGCCACCATGGTGAGAATAACAATGTAGTGCCCAGCAACGAGGTGCTTCCTGTTGACCCCAACAGAGTTCCAATCGCGGACTTAATCGATGTTAACTCACATGTGGCCATTGACGTGAACTTGCCTACCGACCCCGAAAACAGTGTTCGCGGGGGAGCCCGATCGATAGCCCAGGGTACACACGACGGCGGAGGCGATGTGATAAATTTACGGGTGATCTTCGAAATGTTACAGGCTCAACATGCGGCAATAGCCTAGTTGCAAAACCAAAGTCGCGCCCCCACCAGGGTTGAGGTCGAACCATCCCGGGAAAACACCTGCAGAAATGAACCAGCCACAGAAAGGTCGGGTGAAGTTAAACCCGGGACCAACCCCGAGATAATAAAGATGCTAGAGTAACTGACAAAGCGGGTAGAATCGGGAGAAAAGAAAATCGAAGACAATGACAAAAAAGTGGAGACCTATAAATCCAGGGTTGATTAAATCCCAGGAGCACCACCTATATTGAAACTTGAAAGGCATGGATCCAAGAAATTTGTCCAAAAACCTTTCCTTACGAGCGCAGCTCCGATAACGATCCCAAAGAAGTTCTGTATGCCCGAAATTCCAATATATAACGGGACCACAGATCCAAATGAACACGTGACCTCCTACACGTGTTCCCTCTCAAAGTTCGACCTCGAATACTGGGCGCCATCACCCTCGAGTCAAGATTTTTAGCAAGGAAGGAAACTTTGTACTTGAACAGTACAAGCTCGGTGGTTAGGATTTATTGTAAGGGCCAAACGGGCAAGTGAATCGTGTCCGCATAGGCCACCTCAGCCATAATACAAGCTTTTACTCGCTTACAATCTTGTACGATACGCACAGAAATGAAAGAAAGTTTGTATCTTGCTAATACAGATTTTTTGCTTCTTTAAAGTATCAAGCCTAAAGGATATTCCTTCCCGGGGATTATCGAGCCCAAGGGCAAACCCTATCCGAGCCCAAAGGGCTACCCTCACTCGGGGACTGTCATCCGAGACAAGTTCGGGCAGCTCGGGTTATCTTAACCCAGAGGCAAAAAAACCTATTAGGTAGTGCCTAAATCTAAAAGGCTACGCCACCCTAAAAATGATTCGGAGACGTCCGAAGCCCGCAATCAAAACATAAGGCCTTCAAAAAAATTCTAAACATGTTCAAAGGTTACCCTCAACAAAGATATAGTCTACAATCAGTTAAGCAAACATCGTGGGGAAATTTCCGATCACTCTGAGCTTCCACAAGTTTCGAGCAAAATTTGCATTGAGTATAGGTCTTGTTCGGACCTCCGAAAAACGACTTATTACTATGTTTGATTCTGTGCCAAGGCATTAGAAATGTTTACAATTGTAAAAAGATGCTAAGATAATAGACTTGAAAATTGCCAAAAGGGAAAAGTTTTATATATTCCGGAATGTCTTTACAAAGGCCTAATAAAAATGGCCTCCACAAAATATATTTACAAGATATAAAAAAAAATCATAAGGCATCTATGCCTGGTCTTCACCGGAACCCGACTCGTCACCAGAACCGTTGGGGCCTTCGGATTCTTCAGAGTCCTCAAAGCCCTCTTTACCTCGGGGTTCAGCTAGCCTCTTGGTCTCGACCTCGAGTCTTTTTGCCTCTTCGATCTCGGCAGATAGGTCGAAGCCTCTGGCATGTATTTTCTTCTAGGGTCTCCCTTCGGAATAGCCGCCTCACATACTCAGCAGTAGTCTTCAGGCGGGCCTCGACTGCTTCAATATCAACCTTGTATTGGGCCACCATCTCGTTAGCATCAACCGAGGTTGCTTCCAGCCTGGACCTCTTTATTTCTAGCTATTTGCCGAGGGCATCCCGTTCAGCGATGGTCGAGCTCAGATGTGCTTGGAGGTCCTAATTTTGCTGCGCCCGTGTATCGACTTTCTCCTTCGCCACCCGAAGATGAACTTTTGCCGAAGACAGCTTGGCTGGGTGGTCTCCTTCTCCGAGCCCAGCAGGTCCATCTTGTTTTTCCACCCGCCAACCATTATTTGGATCTCGCCCATCTCCTTGCGGAGGTTGTCGATCTGATCGATCTTATGCTTAACTTGCGAAGTATTGTTGTTAGCCTCTACTACCAGATCCTCGTGTCTATCTTCAAAAACTTTTACTTTTTCCACCAAGCCACCGTGCTCCTGCCTTAAGGCTAATGCCTTTTTTGAGCTGCACCCTGCTCGGATTGGAAGTTCTTGGCGACCCCTCTTGCTCCTCGCTAAGAAACTTGTACATTCCCTATTTTGGGCTAGCTCCTTGATCTCGAGCTCGAGTTGATTGACCTCAACCCAGTGCCGAAGGAAACTCTCATGGTGAAGTACCGAAGCCTGCAAAAGGACGAGAAACGTGAGAAACATCAAACGAAATAACAATGGAATGAAATGGTGCCTTACCTGTTTTAGCGCCTGTTGCGCCTCATTGAAGAGGCGTGGCACGTTTACCTCATTCATTTTTGCCTGATCCTCCTCAGTCACCAGGCACCGGAGGTAGCTAGTTACCCCCACAGGAGCGGACAAAACCCGGGCATCCTCCAGATAGTCAGTATAATCGATCTCTTACGCCTAGGATCGACACTCGGAGCAGGGAAGTGATCGTTCAATATCGGGCTCGAACTCGGCCAGCCTGCTTCCAAGGATGTATTCTTTTTTCAGAACTTCCAGGTCGCTCAGCCCGGAGAAGTCTTCCAAAGTAGCCGAGTCACCGTCGAAAAAAGCATGAATGGTATCTTCCGCACCATGGATCCCCTCGTTTGATTTAAAGTACACTTTTGGGATAATTAAAGTAAAAAAATAAATCACATTTAGATATTAAAATGTATGAAATATTATTTTTTGCAGTAAAGAATACTAAATATCACATATTAGTTACTCTGATCAATCAACACTAAAACGATATAAATCAAACGAAGAAATGAGAAAGTCAAATGAGACCGCGAGGTGCATCAGTGAACTATTAGGGAGAAAGTTGGGTGGGGTGGGACGTGGGCCCACGTGAGGGATTGGAGTGTAGAAGTGTGTGATAATGTTTGAGGACATAAGCCCAGGGGCAATTCAGTCAAAAACACTCAAAAGATTATGATGAGGATACAATAAAGTTCCTTTTTAAATGATCATATTGCTTTATTTTAATTAAAATTACCAAGACGCTCTTTAGGTGCCAAGCATGTTGGCCATCAGCTGCTTATCCTCTTTTCCGTATTAGTAGTAGATAAAAGGGTAAACAAAAACAGTTATTTACTTCAAATGTTTATGAGAAAATGTGGCAAATGAAAGGGATCAAAACATAATGATACAACCATTTTTTCCCCATCTGTTTTGTACTAGATAGATTGCAGAAAATTCTGTTCTTCTTTTGTACAAAATTGTTGGTCCACTGTTCTTTACCTAGGACTCTAGGAGTAACTGGGCCGGTCAGCTCAGTTATTTTAGCTTATTTAATCAATTTCTGATTCGACATATATAGTTGAATAAATCAGTGTTTGACTATTGTCCGAGAATCAATATTTAATTTCAAAATTAGAGCTAATGAAATTTAATATAGTTTTAATAAATTAGAGCCAATTGTTTGCCTCAAAGCGATCGATGCTAGATTTTTTTTCTTTTTCTGAAAAAGAAAGAATGATCCTAAAATATTGGTAAAAATAACAATAACCACGCAATGACGCCAAGACCTGGTAGTGAAACATGTGGTGTTTACCATCAAAAGCTGTATTGCAAAATAAGTATTCCGGAGATCTTGTTCGACTGAGAATGGAATGGCTTTAGTAGGTAATTAACTTTTTAGTTAAGTGAAATTTTATTTATCAATTCGAATTAATTGGAACGCAAAATGAATATCTCACACCAAGTAAAATATTAGAGAAACATATAGGTTTTATTTTAATCGGACAGCTCATATTACGTTACCTTATATATAATATGTAATATGCTCGCGTAAATTTCACTTTTCTTCTGTAAACATATATTTCCTTTTTCCGTTTACGTACAATAACTACAAAATCTTTTACCCACAAGTCCACAACAAACGTTCTTTGACTTTTGACAAAGTTGTAACCGTCGCCGACCACAATCTAAATTATGGCGTGAAAGACATCAAATATGCAGCCACGTTGCTACTTCAAGCCGCGTGGCACCCCTCATAGCTCGTCGGTGTAGGCTATCCATTGAAATGTCCTTCAATGAGGTAGGGCCCATAGCAGTTTGATATGGCCCCACAAGCGGCCCAGATTGTAAAGCGCGTTAACCCCCGGGCTGTGAAATGTCGCCACGTAGTAGAGTTAAGGACGAAGATTTGCCACGTTGGCTTTGAGCTACTTTTCCTGACTAGTAGTACTATTTATAATGGTGCAGTAGTTATGTTAGTTGGTCATAACACTAAAAATGAATTGACAGGTGGGGTTAGTTTAGATTGGGAGCGTTTAAGGATAAAGAGATAGGAGTAATTTTTAGTAACTTAAACCGACCAAAACATTATCCTAGAGTAGTTGAGGATGCGCAATTGACTGCCGACTAATGAGCAATGAGCAACACTAATACTAACTTTTACTGGAATATTCTGAAGGATGCTGATGTGATTAAGGAAAGATGCTGTAGTGAAGTCTTGTGGGGAGGAGTGGGTCATGGTTCTCAAAATTTCTAGGTTTGTTGCCTGCTAATTAAGCGGCAGTATTGACTATTGAATCCCAAATATTGTACCAAGTACACATCTATTTAGATTTCAGATTTGACAACTTTATTAAAATTAGAGATGAAAGTAATTATATTGATAAGAACTCGGGGCTGAATTAAATTAAACCTAATTAAACAATCTTATCTCTGGTTCTTTAGGCTGTAGCTAACAAGATTACTGAACTGCCAGCTATATTATTTCCCAAATCTGTGGAAGTTACTAGTGAAAAACATGTATGGGGTCTATCTATCATTGCTTTGATGGTTCAAAGTAATCATGTTCTACCATTAGATTAGAAAAATTAAAGTAATAATATTATATTGCAAAAAGAGCTGACTGTTCTAATAATAAGATGATGAATCATCTGATTGAAAAGTAGTTTCCGGACAACTGAATTTGACCCAGCAAACACAAGATGAACCACAACCATATACTCATCTCAACTAATCAGACTAGTTCGTCGAGTGATGCCAGAAGATTTTTGGATTCGGAAACTTCTTGGCATATAAATTTACAACCAATGGCTGTCACATTGCGCAAGGAAAATTGGGAAAATGCAAGTGAATTGCATAATTTTGTTAAAGCATTTCCTCTTCATTCTTAATAAAGTTTATAGCTTGTTTGGCCAAGCTGAAGATATTAGCTTATTTTGACAAGTGTTTTTTCTCAAAAGTGCATTTAAAAAAAGTACATTTGGAAAGAAGCAGTTTGTGTTTGATTAATCACTCTGAAAAATATTTTTGAGCAATAATTTGTGTTAGGCCAAGCTTTTCGGAAAGTGCTTTTAAGTATCAAATTACGAATAAGTACTTAATAGATAATATTATAAGTAAATAAATAATCTTAAAAATTTGTTATTACATGCAATAATTAAATCTTTTCATTTTATTTAAGTAAAATATGAAAATAAATTATAAAAGTACTTAATTCTTTTAATATAAGTTAAATATATTAAAAATCATTCAACAAATATAAAACCATTCACCCCTAAGATCACTATATTAGAAAGTTGTCCTAAAAATAAATGAAATATATATACATTAATATCCTAAGTATTAGGTTTAACGGTTATTTTGGTATATACTATATTTTGTTAAAGGTATTTTAAGTAAGTAGAAAAGTTAAAACTGTTTCTGCTTCTATTTTCGGGAAGAAACTACTTTTTTCTGTTTCTCACAAACTGCTTCTTCCCAAAAACATTTGTTTTCCCCAAAAAAACTTAGTCAAACACCTAAGTTAGGAAGAAAAAATGCTTTTGAGGAAAAAAAGAAAGACACTTTTGATATGTTGAGAAGCTTGGCCAAACACTATTAATAGGGTGGTCCGATTTTGGCACTCTCCTTTCTCGTTGCTTAAAGTTAGGTCCTTTTTTTCCTTTTTATTTTGTTTGCTTAATTCACACAATTAAAGATGGATTAATTAGCTGAGTTTTTTTAATATGAAGCAGATGTTCATTCTTAACTTAACCTGACATTTTTTCGCCTAATAATAATATTGTTGCTAACAAATTTGAGCTTCTCATCTATCGTTGAAATTATTAACTTGACAAATCTTTCATTTTTGAGGATATCAATTGTTATTGAGCAAAAAGAAAAAACCATAGTTAATTGTTATGTCATGAAGGGGCGAAGGAGTTGTGGTGTTGGGGCCAGGGGGCTTGAAGGGTGGGTCATGGTTCTCAAGATTTCTGCCGTTTGTAATTTTCATCATATAAGGAGTATTGACTCCTGCAAAATCAACTATTGATCTATACACCTTCACTTAAGACTTCAGATTTGACGGGTTTAATTACTCAGATTAGAGATGACAGTAATTGATAAGATTTCTGTGATGCTAGCAAGTTACCAGTCAAATTACTCCATTCTAATTAATACTACAAATTACTCTCTTCCAACTGTTACACATAAAAATATGTGGAAGTTACTGGTAGAACTATAAGCATTATGTATAGAGAGTTGGAAAAATATATGAACTAATAAGACAGATTACTTCCTCGTGTAAAAATAGCATAGGCTAGCCAGTTTTCGGATTGGTCATTCAAAAATAGCCAGCGTTTGCAAAGTCATTGAAAAATAGCCACTACCTTGCTGCAACACGGAAAGTTCCAGCATAATATACTGGAGATCGGTGCACCTGTATATGAACTTCCAGCATATTATGCTTGAACTTCAAACACGCGGGAAGTTCCAGCGTAATATACTGGAGATTGGAGCACATGTGTAAGAACTTCCAACATATTATGGTGGATCGGTATATTATATTGGAACTCCAGTATATTATGCTGGAAGTCCAGTATATTATACTGGAACTCCAGTATACTTATGTTGGAACTCCTGTATAATATACTAGAGTTCCAGTATATTATACTAGAATTCCAATATATTATGCTAGAGTATTTTTCTGATTTTGAACTGTGTTTTCTTTCAGATTTATCTTTACATGAAAAGTGGCTAAATTTCAATTACTTTTAATGACCACTTGTAAATGTGACTATTTTTGAATTTCTCTCACTATTCATGGGTTTAGAACCAGGCCCTTTTATAAATTTCTAGGCTGAGAAGAAGGCTTCCCTCTTGCAAACACTGGTTATGGGCCTGGAACTTCTAATCAAGAAGCCTTGGCAACATGATTATGGGCCTCCAAAATGAGGCCCATTATTGGGATCTTGAGATTTGGGCCTTACACATGCCAGGCCGGCTATGTAGACCCTTTTGTGGACTTCCAAACATTGGATTCTTGATTATCATTTCATGAACAGGTCTATATGCTTGATCAGTGTGTAAAATTAGTCTAGATTTTCATCAAACCTAATAATTTTACATGGCTTACTCTTGAGTTGATTACACAGACATACCGAAACCTCCTATGATTCTTTTTCTTTCTAAAGTATATAACCAAATAACTCAAAAATTGAAAGTTGAGACTTCTTTCCTTTTTCTCTTTCTTTACTGTCATGATATATAAGTGGCAAATTACAAACAAGTAAATAACAACACAAGTAGTCAAGTGCTTAAAACTTAAAAACAGCTGCCTAAGTAATCTATTAACCCACCTGGATGAACCATAATCATCTCAAAGAAGGGCATTTTTCCAAACACTTAACAGAATTTTCTATAGCATACAATGTCCTTTAGGACAGTTTTTTTTTCTGTCACACATGCTACTTCATTAAAATCACAAGTTATAGCTTCAAACTGAAACATAGCAAGCTTATCATTATCAGTTTCCAATTCGCTTTCCTCTGTTGCTACCTCTCCAGTCACCCCTTCTAGCAGCCTTTGCTCTCTTCCACCTCTGAATATTTCTCATTCTTGAAAATATTTTTCGAATCTGGTATAGTTTATGAGATTGTTGAGCTATCAAGTTTGCGGTTGAAGGACTCTGGCTTAAGACTATCTCATATCCATCTCGAAATGAGTCCATTCCTTCACTTAAAAGTTGCCAGAAGAGTCCTCCAGCTGCTGCTCCCCCGCGCTTGGCTGATGAATATATCTTGTAATACACTGTGTTATAAAGAAGGTCCCTCTGGTAGGAGCTGAAACCTGAATCTTTCCAAGACTTTCCAAATTCTGTGATCAGTAATGGCTTCCGGAGAATATATTGAGCATCTTGAATGTGGGAGTTTAGCCAATTGTTGAGAAACGATAGCTGGGCTTGATCATTTGAGTTTGTTATCCTGTAATAACACAAGTTTACAATTAAGAAACTCTTAAAATAAATAACAACTTCATCTAAAAGTTCAATATGTTAGAGAGGAGACATTTTATGACATGTCTCTTACTTGACACCTGATTCTTTTTCCTATGTCAAGCACATCAAATATTTTTGTTTTTGCACGGGTGAGACTTGAACTCAAAATTGCCAATTTGATATCGTACTAAACTGTATCACTTTATCTAATAATTTAAACTTTTTGTTTACACTCACATTTTCAAGAGAACTAAAGAAAGTGATGTAGTCTCTTAAGGATATTATTCTAACGTGCGATGTGTTTCAGAAAAGTTTACCATTGATCAGGATAGGCATGAGCAGTGGCAAAATCAATGCCAGGAATGCGGTTGTTGGCGATGAAATCAGTTCCTATGTCAAAACTAGGATTCAGACTCCTCCTCTGAGGAGTTGATTGCCCATAGAATCCTTCTAAGCCAACTTCTAACAAATGGTTTCTGTCTATAGACTTAACATAAGAGGCCATCTCTGTTGCCCAGCCCTGCACACAAGGAAATGAAACATGGGTAAATCCTTTTCATGTTGTTCCCTCCAGAAAACATAAATTCTTGCATTAGGATGTAGTGACATTAGAAGTAATAAATGAGTGCACTTGAAACGGCAGGGAAAGGAGTCCGAACCAAAGTGTGGTTCTTTTGGACTAAGCGACACAAATAGGTAAAAAGAAAAAAACTGAGTACCATTTTATATATCGCACGGTTATTCACCGTGTTGTACCTTAACGACGCGTTTGTCCATTAAGGTATAGTGCGCTAAATTACCGCGCTAGGGCGGGAGGTATCTATAGTATAGCGCCCTGTATACATGGGCTATACTTACTTAAAAAAGCGGCCGACTTGAAAACCAGTGCAACACCCCCACCCCCACCCCCCTCCCCCCCGCAAAAAAACCCCATTGGAGCCCACCCGTTCCCCAAAAAGTGTATCTTCTCCGTATTGTAGCAAGCTAGCACCGGATCTACGGCGTTATCGCGTAATTGATTGCTCATTTCTGCCCCCAAAATCATCAAATCTTCACCTTTCAAAAATATTTACATCGAGGTATTCCGTCTTACTTTTTGGTAAAACTCACGTATAAAAAATACGTATTAGTTGTTTTTTACTGTGGTCTATGTTTTTTCGTGATTTAATTAATTTGTTGTTTTTTATCCGAATTAGATTATTTTTGTGCTAAACAATAGTAAAATGGATAAATTACTAAATTATGAATAATTAATGTTATTATTTATTCTAAAAAGTATTTATTAGTTGTTTTTTACTATGGTATATGTTTTTTCGTGATTAAATTAATTTGTTATTTTTTATCCGGATTAGATGATTTATGTGCTAAAAAATTAGTAAAATAGATAAATTGTTATTTTATGAATAATTAATGTTATTTGAATTTTAAATTTGTACGTATAGTAATATGTGATTTAATTGTTGTTTAGTGCCCTTTAGCGTTATATTGTTGTTTAGTGATCTTTAGCGTTATATTGTTGTTTAGTGCCCTTATTATTAGTTTTACCATGCTAAAGGGTACTACATTACAATTACGGATGCAACATAACAGTAAAGGGTACTAACAACAATAAAGTCATATATTACTATACGTACAACAATAAAATCCAAATAACATTAATTATTCATAAAATAACAATTTATCTATTTTACCAATTTTTTAGCACATAAATAATCTAATCCGGATAAAAAATAATAAATTAATTTAATCACAAAAACAATCACGAAAAAACATATGCCACAGTAGAAAACAACCGATAAACATTAATTATTCATAATTTAGTAATTTATCTATTTTACAAAGTTTTTAGCACATGAATAATTTAATCCGGATAAAAATAATAAATTCATTAAATCACAAAACAATCACGAAAAAATATATGCCACAGTAAAAAACAACTAATACACATTTTTTTATACATGAATTTTACCAAAAAGTAAGTCGGAATACCTCGATGTAAAATTTTTTGAAAGATGAAGATTTGATGATTTAGGGGCCGAAACAAGCAATCCACTATGCGATAACGCCTTATATTTGGTGTTAGCTTGCTGCAGTACGGAGAAGATACACTTTTTGTGGGACGGGTGAGCTCCAGTGGTTTTCTTTTGCTTTAAATATCGGGGGGGGGGGGGGG
>ML290365.1:0-112977 GCA_005239495.1 Nicotiana undulata | reverse complement strand
GGGGGGGGACCGTTGGAATGGGGTTTGGGGGGAGTGGGTTCGTTTTTGGTCGGGGAAGATGGAGGCCGCTTTTTTAAGTAAGTATAGCGCATGTATACAGGGCGCTATACTATAGCGCATCCTATATGTGCGGTATATCTCCCGCCCTTTTTGAGTCCAAATATAGCACGGTAATTTAACGCGTTATACTAAATGTGCCGTTAAGGTATAGCGCGATAAGTAACCGATGCTATATATAAAAAGGTACTCAATTTTCTTTTTTACCTATTTGTATCGCTTGTGTCCAAAAGAACCACACTTTGGTTCCGGACCCGTAGGGAAAGCAGATGACATTAATTTCTAGTCAATTATGTGAACAAACCTAGGAGCTACCCTGCCACACCCTTAATTAAATTCAAGGGGATGTACTTGCAGAGTAGAATCTAAAGGCTTTGTTGGTTGAATGAATCTATTGTATTCGGCTTGAACTGCGTATACATATAAAAGATTTAAAAATTTGGAGAAAGTGGATTAGCTTATCTTCTTAAAAGTTGAGCCATTGATTCAAAATCTTTGCTTAGAAAAACTGATAAATGCATAGATAATGAGAACAAACTAAAGAGAACAAAGCACAAGAACCTGAATGGTCCTTCCGGAAGGATCTGATGTGCATCTTGGCTCATTCATAAGCTCCCACGCCATGATTGTTGGGTCATTCTTGTAAATAACTCCAGTAAATGTGTTGTATCTGTTGAGAACAGTCTGCAATAGTAAAGAAGAATTAACCAAAATGTCATGCCTTTTTCCTATACAAACTAAAATGACCAATTAGAAACAGGATAGAAGTGATGTAGTTTTCTGGTTACCCTAATATGATTCTTGTAATAGCCCTTAACAACAGGGTTTCGAAAGAAATCATCGTCAGAATTGAGGTACTGCCCATGACTTGTAGCCCAGTTCACATACTGTTTCTTTCCCCCAAAGCTCTCATAATTATTTGCCAAGCTTAATACAACCTTAATTCCATACCTTCTTGCTTCAGATATCACAAAATCCAACCCCTTCAAATTACAATTAGTTACACAAAAGTTAGACTTAAAAGAACATTACTTAGGATAAAACAAAGTAAGTTGTACAGTTAAAAATGACCTTAAACATGTCTTCATTGTAAGAGCCAGGAGCATATTGTAGTGGCTTGTATCCACCATCACTAAAAGCCCAAGTTCTGGCAACAGTAAGACCATGGCTTGATGCTTCTCTAAATGCAGCTGAAACTTTGGATCTTTGAGAAGGGTCAGAAGCAACATACATTAACCAGTAGGCATTAAACCCATTGGCATAAAAAGGGTCACCATTTAACATGAAATGTATTCCTCTAGTCCTAATGAAGCCATCCCCTGCTTCTACTTCAACAAAGAGGCAGATATTCTGCACCAAGAAAATTAGAAAAATGGCGGAAGCCAAATGCTTCTTCATCTCTTTTTTTGGTTTGAGAATGCCAATGAAAGCAAGAAAAAGCATTTTATTAGCAGCTCAGAGTAGCGTGGGGCTCTGTAATAGTTTGTCCAAAATGTGTCCCCACCACTATTATTAACTATCAGAGGAAAGTAACTGTGACTGCCATTTAGGTTGTTTTGGGAGGCGGATAATAAGAAAACAAAAAAAGGGAAGAATGGCTAGTATCTTTGAAGACAGGAACCATTCATTTTCAAACAAAAAGGTAAATTGTATAGTATGCTTTACAAAAAAAGAGCGAACCTAACTTTAAATTTTTAATGTCATGTAATTTTAACCAAGCAAACCAAAGAGTGCCGACACCTTTGTAAAAATAGTTAGGGCCATTTTGGAAAGACTAATGTATGTGGAGTAGCTTTGCCTTTTACCTGTCTTATAGTAAATTATGCACGTAAGTGACGTAGAGTCGTTATTAGAAAAAAAAAATGCAAGCATTAACTTTATGCATTACTAATATCTTGTTTGGTATATTTTTTTAATATGTGTATAATAGATACTTGCATTAGTTATACATCATACTTGGCATTATCCTATGCACAAGTAATGCATAGAAATCATGACGTTAGTAATACCAAGACTATTAATGCATGCATTAGCATGGTTAACGACAAAATTGAGCTAGAGAATATGGAGGACATTTTTGTAAACATCTATTTTTCTTAAAACTTATGCAATGCATTATAATTTTAATACAACACACCAAACAGTAAATTAAAAATAATATCTGCATAACTAATGCTTGCATTACTAACTCATGCATTACTAATACACCTTATTCCGCACAATTCTTATACACCCTGCCAAATAATCCCACAGTGATCAACCAACCATTATTACCACTGTTTTATGGGAAGAAACAGTAAATTGTGACATTAACCAGAGGGAGCTATATATCCTCTCCAACCACAAAATTAAATAGAATGGAAAAACTTTAAGAAAGAAAGCCACAACTTTGTGGCTAATTAATGTGAGGTCCAATATTTTTCTGGAAGCATTGTGAATTGTGACAGCTCTCTTATCTGCCCATACAAATATAATCTGTTGCGACGTTTTATACAATACAGGCGATGTCTTTGTCTTTCCTGCATTTATTTTAGAACATGATCAAGTTCATCTGGTTGGGAACTCGATTCTTATCGTTTTAAAGCTCTGCAACACAGCCAATTCACGAGGATATGAAAACTTTCACAAATTTGAATAAAGCTTAATTGGACGTAACAAAGACTTCTAAGGCATGTAACCCCGCCATGTGGCTTGCTACAACTTAAAGAACATCAAGGGAAGGTAGGGAGGGATTCAAGTTCAGCAGCCCATGTGAGAGGACAGCAGCTCGTCCTTTCTTTGATTTTCCGTACCCATTCTCTTTCGAAAATAATTAATGTCACTACTGAAATAATGAAAGATGATCTTAATAACATAATGTCAGTTAAATTATAAGAAATTACAGTTGAAAAATAAGATGAAGTATTTTTCAGGCTGAGGTGTGGATATCCCACTCTTTTTAAGGAGATTCAAGCTCATTGCGGTAGTATTTTCACCGGTCCAGTAGTAATACTCTTGACTTGTCCTCTCCAGGATACAACAACCCGATAACGTTGTATGACTCGAACAAACTCTGGACAAGTTGCTGAGTCCAAAGCTCCACCAAAACAAACACCTTCCTTCAACAAAAATAATATTCTCTTTTGTAGATAATAAGTTGGAGACTTATATTTTTCTCCTTCTCTTAACTCTCTTTTTCACTATACCAATTTCATTTTGTTCACGCACATTACAAAAAATTTCCATCTACAACACAAGGAAGAAACACCATTATTTATAGGTGTGAAATCTCTTCCATAAAATAAATAATAAAGTAGTGGGATAATAAAATTGTAGAACATGATTGGTGGTTACAAAATTTAATCTTTAGTGGGTAATTAATGGTAGATCATGACATTAGTGATTTCAAGTGTTACACCAAAATAATGATAACTTTCTCGTCAATTTGTAATTACTATCTCACAAGAAATAATGCATTTTAATATTATATTTTAATATTAAAATGACTAACTCCAACACACCATTTAAGTACTTACATATATAAAAATTTATTTATTCAAAAATAAGACGTTGACATTCAAAATTCACATCGAAATAGGATAGATTGACTCTCGCAATCCAGACTCTACCGTTTATGCAAATATTGCACGTGTTTGACCAAAATTTATAAGCCTTTGGTTAAACTAACTAATTTTATATATTGAGGGGTTAAGTCTAGTTAATAATATTAATTTCATATTTATAATCGGTCTACGTGAATAATGTTGAACAATGTTGAAAGAGAGTTAAATGCAACGTGTATTTAATGTCTCAATGTTAATAATGGAAAAGTAATATCAAATATTAAATAACAATAAATGACACTAAAATAAATAAGGAGAATGATTCACCCAATATTGAATGAGGTGGATGATTACTCCTTTTGACAATGATGAATGATAGACAACAATAACAATATCGGAGACTTTGATCTGATGGAAAAGATATTGAATAATCAACCAAACAAATCTCTTTGAAAACGTAATGTTTGTATTTATCTGGAGAGAGACTGCTTTATCAAGAATGTTTTTATCAAAGAATATTACATCCATTTTACCTTGTCTCACTTTTTATTTATAGGGACGTACCCTCAATTAATCCTAAAAGTACAAGTACAAAGAATATCCAACAGAATGTTCTCTTAAAGATCATATTGCTAAACTAGTTGTTATTGTTCCTTCTGATACTTGACTTCGACCATGATCGGCTACTCGGTGATGAGTCCTATTAGCTACTAGTCGACCTCGGACAAATTACTTTTGGCAATATCGCTTTGCGTCGAATGCCCTTGGGCAGATTTTGATCCATACAGTTAGTCCCTCCGCTTATCGGGGTCGTCCTGGGCAGATTTTGATCCATACAGTTAGTCCCCCCGCTTATCGGGGCCGTTTTCCGAATGACCTCGATGAGCGAACTTCGCTAGTCGTAGTTGAGAGATTTAGGCGAGTAGGTCGAGTAGTAACGCTCTTGGAGAGATGATAATGTGGCGCTTCGTGAGCCGTAACTTACCGTTACATCGATTCAGAATGACGTCACGACACCATGCATCATTATTACGGGTTTTCCCGATGCATTGCGTCGTTTCCCGTGCCTCTACCGTTTCGCATTTTTGCGGGGCATCGACGGTTTGTATTCTCGATTATGGTGCCCTGGTTCTTATTATGCTTTTCAAATACTGAATCTTCATCTCCTCCTACCTTCTTCTCTCACTGTTCTTGATTTTGTTACCTTCATCCTTGCATCCCTGTTTTCACCGGTCCTGATAACTTCCGCTGCTTATACCTACTCTGTTCTTGCATCTTCTCCATATAAAAATGAGAACAAATGGTTAACCCAACAAATTCAGAGGGAGTACCTGATCCTGTCCCCTTGGCAGTTCGCATACCTCCCCATGATGATGGGGAGGCCATGGTTGCTGAAGATGACAACTATCCTACGGTGGAGGAAATAATTCCGCGTAGGGAGAAGGCTAGGTCTGAGTTCTCCAAGTTTCCTGAAGATGACCCCGAAATCTCGGAGCATTAATGAAAAAGGAGGTCATTGCTGAGTTTAGGGCTAAATTCAAAATTCCCTCCCACATAGACCTCATCCATACGGGGCAGGACGTGTGCAAATACATCGCCCTGGGTACTGCGCCTTCTACGCAAGCCCCTTCAACGTAGGTTATTCTTTTCCTATCCTTCCCCTGGCCAAAGAGTTTTGCTGCTACTACCGGGTGTGTCCGCCTCAACTCTCCCCCTATATTTACAAGGCCATCCGCATGATTTCAAAGTTCGCGGAGTTGGGCGAGGTCAAGGTGACCATCTGTCACTTGATGTATCTCATCGCTCCCAGTTTCCACAGGGGGGCGATGTTACTTCTTCGCCACTTGGGCACCCAGTGTCTTGTGGTAATAATGGATGACACTGCCAATCGCTAGTTTGTCTCAACTACTTCTACGTCAAAACTGAGGACGTGGTGGCAAATGCGAACGGGTTTCCTGAACTTTGGAACTATGCTTGTAAGCACATTCCTTCCTTTTTCTTCTATTGCATTTTATGGTGGTCCACTTTGGCTACACTGTATCTTATTTTTCTCTTTTTACACAGCGGAAGCTGAACGCCCTCCCTTGGTTGAGGATATTCACGAGTGGGTTAGCCGAGTCCTTCCTCAAACAGTGGGGATTCGCGGATGGTCGGCCTTCCGCAATAAGTTGGGGCCCAAGCTTTCCGATAATTCTGATTATGCCTTCGTCATTGATTCTTTTTTTATATGTCGCCTTTTACTTGTGCAGGGTTGATCCCGTCCTTTTTTCTCTCTTCTTTTGTCAGCACGGGGAGGTCCGAGGAAGGTGAGGGATCCTACTTCTACATTCCGTCAGGTGACCGCTTCAACAGATTTTGTCCCAGTTGCAACCACGACCAAGCGTGCTCGATCATATGCCCTCTTTGGGCCTCCAGTTTTAGCGCGACCACCTCAGCCATCGGCGACCTCAGCATATGGGACGTCAGCTTTTCCCATGCTGCATTTAGTGGATGAGTCATTTTCGAATGGGGAAGACTTGAATCCACGAAAAAGGAGATCGGTGGTGTTGACGATGGTACAGTTCGAGTGGTGGACTCTACAAGGGACAACTATGAGCCTACCGCTGTTGCACCTGAAAGTGACATGAATCTGTCATCTGGAGTTCCGTTATCAGCGGGAGTGGTGGAAGGTGCACCCTTTCCCGAAGTTGATGGATTTGGAGGGACGTCTGTGGAGGTCGGCAATAACATCCTGAGAGGAGAGCCGTCATCCTCGGTACCGGTTGACATTCCCTCGTTAGCTGGGGAGAGAGGCAAAGGTATTGCCGAGGAAGGCTATGAAACTGGTTCTGATATTGACCCCGAGGAGGTGCGGATGCTGAGTGAGGGGTTCACTCGGGTGGAAGTGAGGTTGGAAGGGTCTACTTGCACCATTGTGGTCTGCATGAACCGCGACCTGCTGGTGAATGCTGAAGATATGGTCCCCTCCTTGGGTCCACTTTGCTTTGATGTAGAGGGTAAGACCCTCGATTTTCTGAATGATGTCGCCCTGTCTTCGGGCATAACCGACCTTTCCCTTAGGGTAAGTCTTTCGACCTTTCTGGTTTATATGCCTTTGCACATTATTTTTGATAGACTGATTTTCTTCTTTTTTTTTAGACTATTATTTTGGAGATTGAGAGTGCTCGCTGAGAGGAGCATCGTAAAACTATTTTTAAGAGGATGGAGAAGAAGTATCGTGAATACCGCAACATGCACCATGAGATCTGTAAGCGGTTCGGTGAGAGTGGCGACCTCCAAGCTATCCCGGACGAACTGAAGCAGAAAGATGATGAGCTGGTGAGAGTCATCGACAAGTGCAACATCCTCGAAGGAGCGTTGGGGGACAAAGAAAAGGAGCTCGAAGTGAGCAAGAGAGTTGAGGCTGAATGTGCGTACCTTCAGACCCAAGTGGTATCTCTGCGGGCCGAACTCGAGCAATGTTCGATCAGGGCTGATGCTTTGAGTGATGAGGTCGCCCAGAAGATGGCGTATTTGGAGAAGGCCAGGTTGGCTCGGTTGGCAGCTTTGGAAAAAGTGGAGGCTTTGGAGGATGTAATTCGCGTCCTCCGGTCTGAGCGCGCAAACGATTTGGAGACGGCTAGGCTCAGGAAAGAGCTGCTTGACGAGCAAATTAGGGGTCTAGAAAAAGAGGTCTCGAACCTTGGTGATCGAATCGTTGCTCTCGAGGTCGAAAAGACGCAGTTGTTGGCCCATCCATCCTCCTCTCACACTTCTTCTTATCCTGATGTTCTACGAGATTTATATGAGAAGTGGATTCACGCTGAGGCCCAGCTAGACATATTCAGAGATTTGATGACAACGGGGAGAGTTCCCAAGGCTAATTTTAAGGATGCTCGTGCTAAGGCGTGTGCAGCTCGGATCGCTTGTGGCTATGAACGTGCTACATCGGGGACCAGCGATGGCGAGGAGAATTTGGATGGGATTGAGTAGGATGCCTGGTACGAGGACGAGTATCATGATGGCAATTGCGATGGTGGAGATTGAGCTGCTGGGTCGGGTGTTTTTCACCTGAGGGATTTGATCGAGCTGGCATTCATTAAACTCGGGCAATAACTTGCTGATTTAGGCATGGTATTTTTGCAATCTTTGTTCTTTGATCTGGAAAGTCCCGGTGACTTGGTTGGCAACAAGCTGAGAATCGCAACATAAGATGACTCGCCTTGCTCCGTACTTGAGTGCTAGCCTTAATCCCGCAATTACAACCTCATACTCAGCCTCATTGTTAGTCATATTTGGGCACCTTATGGACAGGCAAATCACTTCTTCTATCGGGACCTCGAGCACGAGTCTCAATCCGAACCCTGATGCATTGGAGGTGCCATTGGTGTACAAAATCCATAGATCTTGTGCTCTCGGAGAATCCCAGGCGGCTTCTTTTTCGACTTCAGGCATTATTTTTGGTCGGCAAGGACATGTGATTTTATCGCCGTCCATGGTTGGTACGTAATATCATGCTCGCTTAATTATATGGCCCACTTAGCTAATTGTCTCCATAGCTCGGGCTTATGTAAGATACTCCTCAAGGGAAAGTTGTGACTACCGAGATCGGATGTCACTGAAGTAGGGTCAAAGCTTTCGTAAAGCTGACCAAGACCAAAGCTAATTTTTCGAGATGGGGGTACCTCGTCTCGGCGTCGATTCGGATTTTGCTAATGTAATATATGGGAGATTGCATACCTTTGTTTTCTCGGACTAGGATTGCACTCATCGTTACTTCGGATATGGCGAGGTAGACAAGTAGACGTTCCCCAGGTTCTGCTTTGGCAAGCAACGACGACGATAATAGATAAGCTTTTAGCTACTTCGGGGCTTGAACGTACTCGGACGTCCATAAGAGGTCGTTGTCATTTTTGAGCACACCGAAGAACTTGTGAAATCTATCAGATGATCGTGAGATGAATCTCGACAAGGCAGCAATGCGACCGGTCAACTTCTGAACCTGCTTTTTGTTGGTTAAGTTTTCTGGTATTCCTTCTATGGCTTTGATTTGGTCGGGGTTGACCTCGATGCCTCTTTTTGATACCAGGAAACCCAGGAACTTTCCTAAGGTTACGCCGAACACACACTCCTCATAGTTCAGTTTCATCCCATATCGCCTGAGTATGTCGAAGGCCTCTTTCAGGTGGTTGATTTGATCCCTTTTCCTTTTGGACTTGACCAACATATCGTCTATGTAGACCTCCATGGTCTTGCCGAGTAGTTCCTTAAACATTCTTGTTACCAACCTTTGGTATGTCGCCCCCGTATTTTTCGATCCGAAGGGCGTCACCCTATGTAGCAATACGTTCCTTGGTGGGTGATGAATGTGGTCTTCTCCTCGTACCCCTCTTCCATGAGGATCTGGTTATAGCCCGAGTATGCGTCTAACAAGCTCAGCAATGCGTGCCCGACTGTTGCGTCGATGAGTTAGTTGATATGGGGTAGTGGGAATGAGTCCTTCAGGCATGCCTTGTTCAAGTCGGTGAAGTTTGGGCACATCCGCCATATCCCATTTTTCTTTTTTACCATGACCACGTTGGCGACCCATTGGGGGTATTTTGATTCTCTGATGGAGCCATTTTTTAGCAACTTTTCAACCTCCGCACGAACTGCATCATTTATTGCGGCATTGAATTTTCGCCTAGCTTGCCTTACCGGGGGGTAGAAAGGGTCGACGTTAATCTTGTGCGTCGCAACCTCCTTCCGGATTCCTGGCATGTATGCATGGGAAAAAGCAAACAAGTATGAGTTATTAATCAAGAAATGATGGAATTTATCTGGTTCTTGTAGCTTGCAACCGATATTGGATTTCTTGTTGTGGTCATTATCATCAAGTTGGACGGGTCGAGGCCTTCCACAGTTGATCTTGCAGCCTCTGTTATTTAAGGGTCTTTGATGACGTCTTCTCTTCCATCATTAATCGACCTCGACCCTGTTAATTGTTATGCCTCTTTTGCTTTGCCCTTTATTTGTTGGGTGTATGTGCAGTCCTGGGCGATGCGATATCATTCTCGGGACATGTGTTGTTCTCCTCGTATGTTTAACATTACCCAAGGGGTGGGAAATTTGATAACCTGGTACAAGCTGGACGGAATGGTCTTCATGGCGTGTATCCAAGGCCGACCTATTATGCTGTTAAACGTCGTATCCTAATCCATGATGTGGAATGTGGTTTTCAGAGTGATGCCGCCGGCTAGGATGGGGAGTGTGATTTCTGTATAAGTTCGTTCAACTGCATTGTTAAAACCGATTAGCATGATGCACCGTGGGTCTATCTTATCCTCGAGTTTCATCTATGCAAGCACTCGAGGGTGGATAACGCACGCGATGCTCCCATCGACCACTATTGTGGGTCTATCTTACGTCTCACATTTGTATCTAATATGCGTAAAGTGATAACAAGAGCATCATAGTGAGGAAAACCAAATTGTGGGTGTCTGACTTATCCAAGATGATTCTTTCTTCGAGTTCGTCGTATCGTTCATGAGTGATCAAACGTTTGAGTTTGTGGGTTGTGGTGAATTTTACGATGTTGATCGATGCGTCATCGCCCCCTTCGATGCTCATTTGAATGGTTCGAGTTGGTGAAGGTGGTTTTGGCGGCCCCTGGTGCTGTTCTCGTCTTGGGGCAAAGTTGTCCCTTCCTCGATTGCTAGGCAATTCTTTCAAGTTCCCTTGGTGAAGCATGTTCACGACCTCCAGCTTTAGGGCGATGCAATCCTTGGTTTTATGACCTCGTTCCTGGTAGAATTCGTAGAGGATGTTTGACTTCTTGGAGTTTGGGTCGGACCTCATCTTCTATGACCACTTCACTTTTCGGCCTAGCTTCTCCAATGCGTAGACTATTTCTGAAGGTGATACATAAAAATTGTGAGCAGATAGTAAATGGGACATACCTCTATCGCTCCGGTGAGTCCCTGTCCTTGGCCTAGATGGACCCTCTTCGTGACGGGAGGGCGGCATGATGGCGCCTATGATATATGGCTGATGCCTTTCTCGGTTGGGTCGTGGACTTTCTAGGTCCCTTCCGGTGTCATTTCTTTGATTTTTTTTGGAATCGTCATGTACTGAGGTCAACCGTTGGGTTGGTCCATTTAGGTCGTCTTCGTCAGCTCGGACTTTGTCGTAATAGGCATTGTGTATTTCATCCCAAGTGGTTGGGGGATATTTCATGAGCCGACTCAGCAACTTTCTGGTCGCCCTCGAACCGCTTCTGTTCAACCCATTTAGGAAAGCTGCTATAGCCATGCCTTATGATACGTTTGTTAAGGTCATCTTTACACGGTTGAATCGAGCAAGGAAGTCCCTTAGTCCTTCTCCGGGTGATTGTTTGATGGCAAATATATCATTCACTCTTGCCTCTGCCTTTTTAGCTCCGGTATGGGCAATTACGAACTTGTTAGCCATCTCTTCAAATTTTTCAATGGAGTGCGCGAGCAACTGTGAATACCAATTTAATGCGCCCCCGGTGAGGGTTTCGCCAAACGTTTTCAACAAGATGGAGGATACTTGCTCTTTGGCGAGGTCGTTGCCTTTTACTGCAGTGACATAGTGAGTCACATGATCCTCAAGGTCGGTCGTACCGTCGTATATTTTTAGGTACGACGACAGTTTGAAGGTTTTAGGTATGGCATGTGGGGAGGCGTCATCACTGTACAGTTGTTGAACAAATTGATCGGCATCTCTTTTTGGTAAGAGTTTTGGGACGCCTGGTATTTGTCTACCTTTTATTGATGCTCTTTCACTTGGTCTCGAAGCATTTTGTTTTCGTTTTTCGTTTCTTCCATATTCCTCCAAATGGTTATGTGGTCGTCACCTAAATTATTTACATTGTGAGTGATACTTATTATGGGAGGAGGAAGACCGTGCTGCTCGACCGTTATTAGTGCAACGCAAGTCCTTGTAATTTCTCTGATCGCCTTTTGGGCGGGTTTGTCAAGGATGCTGGTCAACGTATTTGTCAGCCAAGCCTCGAACAGCTTCTTCACTGCCGGTGGTGCCTCTTCTATTATGGACGTGGAAACTCCTTTATCGTGAGACGTTGTGATACTACCATGAGGAATAGGTGAGCCACTTCTCTTCGGAGAGGCAATTGGTGTTACCTCTTCACCCTCCATTTCGGAAACCTCGTTGATGGTGTTTAAGAGGTTGGTGGTGAGATCGGCCACTGTCTTCATCCTTTCTTCTCCGTTACCTGCCATGTTAGATCTGTGTGTACAAGAAAGTAGGGGGTTTTGCCCTCTTTTTTTTTATACTTGTTATGGATCTATGAGAAACTAAAAATTTTACTAAGAAATCCCCATAGTCGGCGCCAAATTGTTTGACCAAAAAATATAAACCTTTGGTTAAACTAACTAATTTTGTATAATAAGGGTTAAGCCTAGTTAATAATGATAACTTCATATCTATAATCGGTTTATGTCAATAATGTTGAACATTGTTGAAAGAGAGTCAAATGCAATGTGTATTTAATGTCTCAATGTTAATAATATAAGAGGAATATCAAGCATTAAATAACAATAAATGACACTAAAGTATACAAGGAGAATGATTCACTCAATATTGAATGAGGTGGATGATTCCTCTTTCTGACAATGATGAATGACAGACAATTATAAGAATATCAGAGACTTTCTCAGATCTGATAGAAAAAGTATAGAATAATCAACAGAACGAATCTCTTTGGAAAGGTAATGTTTGTATTTATCTAGAGAGAGCCTGCTTTATCAAGAGTGTTCTTATCAAAGAATATTACATCCATTTTACCTTATCTCTCTTTCTATTTATAGGGATATACTTCCAATTAACCATAAAAGTACAAGTACAAAGAATATCCAACGGTATATTCTCTTAAAGATCATATTGCTAAACTAGTCGTTATTGCTCTTTCTGATACTTGGACTCGGCCATGATCGACTACTTGGCGATGAGTCCTGTTAGTTATAAGTCGACCTCGGCCAAATTACTTTTGGTAACATCGCTTCGCGTCGAATGCCCTTTGGGCAAATTTTGACACATACAATACCAATGAATGAGTATAAATTCTTCTATGTGTGTAGTTCCTTTATTGTCCGAGAGACTACTCTCGAACTCCTTTTCATGACCAAATTCTCAAACTAAAGGGGAAGTGGGAATAGCCCAAGAGTTATGGTGGGATGGGAGATATCGATTTCGAACCTTGAGTATAAAAGAAATTCTGAAATAGATCAATTTCCTATTTAATACTAATTAATCTGGGTCCAAAGCAAGTATCAAATATTTAGAGGTGATTCCCGGAAACTCCTTTTGTATGTTGTTTATTAGACCTGACAAAATGGTTAAAAATAATAGTTATTTACCCAGCTCACTAAAAATGGGTTTGATAACTGACTTTTTTAAATCGGGTCGGATATGGATAATTACCCATATTATCCATTAGAAAAACGAGTAACCAATGGGTAAAATATGGATAATACAATTATTGAAAAATTATTTCAGTAATGTTCTTTTGTTGCAAGGGGCATCAAATTAATATTAGAGCTTTAGGCTAATGTGAAGTCATGAATGGATAATATGGTTACTCAGTTTATCCATCGGTTAACCCGTTTATTACCCGTGTTAAATATGGGTCAGGTCGGATAATTTGTCAGTTTTTTCCATTACCCGTTTCGACCCGAACCATATCCGACCCCCTCGTTTGCCACTCCTATTGTTTATATATATATATTGTATATGTTATATACAAAAATTATATAAATTATATATATTTTTTTGATTTATCAAATGTAAATAGTAACTGACGCGGGCTAAAAGTGATAATACATATATTTGGCGGAGGTCTGTGGCAGTGAATGCAAATGAATCTAGTATGTCCTACTTGGTTTGTTTAAAAACATTTGGCGGTGAATGAATGGACGCATTTAGAGGCGACATCTGCGGGGAGATTTACCTACCTTGTTGGTGGTAAAAGACATGGTGGAGTGGTGTGTATCACAAATACACAACGGTATGGAGCCATCCCACTTTTGAAGGGCCCCCATTTGGCCTTACACTCGCCGGTAGGTGAAAAGTTACTGTAAGCGATCAAGTGATACCTACCACACTGGTCAATGAATCTGTTACCTCCTTAACCCTCTTTAGATTCAGTTGTACCTTCTAGGCCTACACTATGAGGCTCAAATCTTCTTGTTTCATTTCAGGTGGTCTTCTAAAGGACATACAGTAATCAAATTCAAAGAAGCCAACTTCAAAGTAAAGGAGTAATAAATTCCCCATCTGATCCGCATGTCTCCAACTGTTCCTTTACGCGTTTCAAGTGTAATATATTCTGTTTATTTCAGTGTAAACTATTATCAAGCTGTAAAATTGTAATCATTTTCTAGTTCTTCAGTTTTCTAGCATGATCGTATTGCAAGAATGATAGTGTTTGGTTATTTGGGCCTCCATTTTAGGCAAATGGAAAGTTTACGTGATCACTTGATGATAACATGATTATTTTTTCAAGGGAAAATGCCCAAATTTCCTCTACTTTGATATATGGTTCATACTTATCCTTCATTACATTATAGGGTCAAATCTACCTTTATTGTTAGCAAAATTTTCAAATTTACCCTCTAACCTAATGAAAAGCGGGAAATCCCATCTATTTACTGCAATTCTTCTTCAAAAATCAGTCATCTCTTTCGTGTGATTTACTAGGAAAGGACAAAATGCCCATATTATGCAATTGGGAGTGTGGAGTTACAACATAATTTTTCCCCTAGTCTTTGGTTATGCTCAAACCATAAATGAAAGACAGAATTCACAGTTTATGGGTATGTCTCCAGCGGAACGAGGATGAGTGAAATACCGTAGATAATTTGGAAGAGATTTATTTAATTCTTCCGGTGATCGAAATGCATTCACTTATGAAGTTGCTATTTACTATTTTTTATGGACTACAGGTATAACAAGGTCATAGGTATCCATGTAAGAGCATTCCCTTTCGGATTTGGATTTAGCATGTCATTTGATGCAAATTTTGCTTGCGCAAGCACTTTTGCATGATATTTGTGACATATGATTCTTTAGTATTGTCCGAGAAATCCTAAATTAAATGACTGTTTAAATTTATGTCCAGTTTCAGAACATCCTTTCAAAGGAATATTTACTAGTGTTCTCGTGCTTGGAGGTGGCGAGTTTGTTAAGTCTTCCTACACTAAGGATGTCATGTGGTCTGGGCCCAGGCCCGCGAGCCCACATGGGCTTTGGGCTAAACGGGATGGCCCGTATGGTCCGGGCTCAGACAGTCCTAGGAGCCCACTATGGGCCGGTCTTGCATGGAGGAACCGCAAGTCCGGAACCGGTTCAACCGGGCCCAACGGCTATTTTTCAAATATTTTTTTTTAAAAAAAAAATTGGCCAACGGTTGGAAGTTTAAAAACTAGCCGTTGGCCTGCCAATTTAGCCATTTAGCTTTTAAAAAAATAGTCATTTGGCCCCCAAACTTTTTATAATTACACTTTTTTCCTATTCTCAACTATAAATACCCCTTCATTCTTTCATTTTTACTCACAAAATCATCAATCTCTCTCTAATTTTCTTCTATAATTGCTTACTTTATTATTGCAATTTGTGAAAAAATGTGAAGTTGGTGAATTGAAGTATTCAAGTCTTCAACGATATACAATTTTCAAGAAGTTGTTCGTCACTTCGGTAAACTCGTTCCAACTCTTAAGTTTTAATGTTATAGTTTTGTTTGTTTTAGTTTGTATAATTATAATTAATATGGCCTTTTCTTTGAAAAAAATATTTGGTGGTAAGGAAAAATCTAAAATTGGTGAATCTAGTAGCCAAGCTACTACTCCTCCCCCGGCTCCCCGCCCAAACTCGTTACCCGTCCTCCTCCACCTGTTATTCTTGATAGTGATAACCCTTATTTTTAATTTACCGATAGTCAATTTTATCATGATATTGCACCACGTCAACAATTAAATGATAAATATATGAATGCTCTTTATGGTAATCCAACTATCGATGAAATTCATGAGGAAAATGATGATTTAGATGAAATGCAACTGATAGATTTAGATGATACACCTACTAGTCCTAATGTTGAAGTTAACCAAACTAATAATAATCCAAATGATGCCCCGCCTGACCCTCCTGTAGTAACCCCCATTTTTAATAGACAACCTCCTAGACGGTGCGAAACATCTCTTGTTTGGCACTTTTTTATTCAACTAAGAGATCAAAATAAGGCTAAGTGTAAACCTTGTGGGACTTTGATGGCTCATAAATTTACTGGAGACCATAGTGGTACGGGTAGTTTGACTAGACACATAAAGACACACCCTAGAGATAAAGTTAGATTTCTTCAAATGAAAGTTGCGCAGGAGGGGACAAGTGTAGGTACTCAGGTTAACCCTAGTACCGGGTCAAATCTAGTTCAACCGGGAATTAACACTGTTACCGGTGGCATTTTATATTACGATCCAAATAAAGATCGTGAAAAATTGGCAAAAATGGTTACTGTTATGTGCTTACCCTATAGTTTTTCCTCTAACCCTCACTTTGTGCATTATATTAGAAGAGTTTTTAATCCTACTTATAAATGATGGCCTCGCACAACTGTAAAGAGCGATATTTATAATTATAAACATGAATATGAACAATATTTGCGCTATTTATGTACTCATATAAATTGTCGCGTTTCTATTACTACTGATATTGGTAGAAGTAGTAATGACTGTGATTATCTTACTGTCACCACTCATTGGATTGATGAGGAATGGATAATGCAAAAGCGCATTATTGCTTATAGAATAATTAATTCACGTCACACAGGTAAGTTTATTGCTAACATAGTTGCAGATATTGTAGATATTTTTGCATTAGAGATAAAATAATGTCAGTTTCAATGGATAATGCTTCTAGTAACACTAATGCTATAGGCTTGCTTACAACTACACTAAATCCTGCATTTAGTAATATTTTCCATGTTAGATGTATTTGTCATATTTACCATTTAATCATCGGTGATGGTGTGAAAATTAAAAATGTTGAAATTGAAAAGGTTAAAATGGCTCTTCATTGGCTTTTTTATTCAAACCGTAGAAGTAGACTTAGAGAATATTTTAAAAAATGTGATGAATTTGGCCTTAGAGAAAGAAAGGTTCCTAAACCTTGTCCGACTAGATAGAATTACATGTATGAAACTTTAGTTGTTGCATATGAATATAGAAACCCAATAAACGCAACGTTTAATGCTCGTGTTGGTGGTGATGATGATGATGATGAGCACCTTACAAATCAAGATTGGAATAATGTTAAAATTCTTGTAGATTTTTTAGAACAATTTCATGTTGCTACAAATGAATTATCTGGGCAATATTATGCTACTATTTCTAACTGTTTAGTTTATACTGCAGAACTTGCAAATTTGTTTACTCAATATTCAGAGGGTGGGGTAATTTATCAAGTTGCTATTGAAGAAATGAAAGATAAGTTTAAAAAATATTTTTTCCCCACCCCCCTATTAAAATCCTACCATGAAATTAGGAGGTCCTCACTTTTGGTATACTCAAATTTTTAAAGGCTTTATCACTTTTAGATGAGGAATTTGCTACACTTGCAGATGCAAAAGCCTCAATTAAAATAAGTGCTCAAACAATTTATAATGCTTATCAACTTGCCTTAGATCATGCTAGACAAAATGTTCCAACTCCTACTTCGTCTAGTTCACAAGCATCTAAAAGAACTGCGGGACTAAAAATACTTAGTTCTTGGACGGGGTTCTCAAGGTGATAGTTCACAACTAAATGAGCTTCAAGTTTATTTGTCGCATGGACTTGAATCAGAGAATCCCGACGGCACCTTTAATGTTTTGGAATGGTGGAAGGACAAAGAAAAACACTATCCGGTTCTTTCAAGGATGGCTCGAGATATTTTAAGTATTCAAGCTTCAACAGTGGCATCGGAGAGCGCTTTCAGTCAAGCGAGATTTCAAATCGGTGATCATAGAGCGTCTATAAGGGAGAGCTTGGAAAAATCAGTACTCTTCAAAGATTGGATCCATTCGGAAAGAAGAAATTTTGGACTTGCTGAATCACAACCGGAGATAGACGAAGCTTATGAATAAATGCTAGCAGAACTTGCGGAGGATGCTGCTTCGCCCGGAAGCGGTGATGAACAAGCTTCTTTTCCGCCACCACCAACGGAAATTCCTCCGAACCTTGAAGGATTTATGAAGTTTGTTAGAGATAATATGTAGATTAATATGTAACTTGTATTTTGGCACATTTTCATTAATTTTTTCCCCTTTTAATGGTGATATTAGCACCTTGTTGCGCTCATTCCATTGGGGGAGGAAGACTAAGAAAGATATTACCATTTTTTAATGTCGTAATAATAAAAATTACAAAGCATTTTCTTGAATATTTCTTTACAATTTTTTTGTGTTTAAACTTGAATTACAAGATTTAAGTCGCAATTATATAATATAATTTACAATAAATTGCCTTAGATAATATAATATAATTACATAAAAATTTATGCTTAATGTTGTAGTTTGTTAGATTAATTTGAAGTATTATTAATTTATTATGCAATGATAAGTGCAAGTTTGAATATCTCTTTACAATTTTTGTGTTTAAATTTGAATTACAAGATTTAAGTCACAATTATATAATATAATTTACAAGAAATTGCCTTGGATAAAAAGATTTCAAAAAAAAATAGCCCAAAACACTTGGGCCCGTTTAGGCATGTGGGCTCGACCCATTTAGCCCGGACCCATATGGGTTTAGGCCCACTGTGGGCCGGTTCCACCCTCCAGGACCGCTAAGTCCGGGACTATTAGGCCCGGAACCGCATGAGTCCGGGACTGTTAGGCTCGGCCCGTTGGCTCATTTAGGCCTGGGCCCGATCCAGATAACAACCTTATCCTACACTAAATAATCAAGTGGAACAGCAAATCAACTTGTTGAGAATACTTTCTTCTCTGGTAGAGCACACATAGGGATAAGTAATTTGTGAGAAAAATTGTACAGTAGTAAATAAAAGGAATTTAGGATTTTGGGGCTTTCCGTTAGATTAGAGGGTAAACTAGAAAACTTTGCTAATAGTAGGGGTAGATTTGACCCGATAATATAACGGAGGATAAATATGAACAATATATCAAAGTAAAGGATAATTTGGCCCTTTTCCCTTTTTCAAAGTAGAGCAACTTCTGTTAGTTGTAGGACCAAAACAATCACCGACTCAAATTACGACAGGGATAATTCAGATTACAAGCATAGAAGGACACCGGATAGTTCAGTACTTAACTAGTTTGATTAAAAACTCGAAAACATTGTACATATCGTTTTGTCTAATCATCAAACACCAGAAATGTTAAGCCGTACCAAACAGAGCTCTAATGATATTTTCTCTGTTATTTCTTGTTTTCTAGAAATTCAATCTGACGTGAAGCTCAAGTTCTTTTTAATCACTTCTTAACAGAAAAGTATCTTCTATGGGACATTTATTAGTTTTCCTCAAAGGGTCATTTAGAAGATCACCATACAAAATATGATCTCGAACTCCAAGGAAGTCTTTCTTGTGAATGGTGACATACCTTCGCCTTTCCTTTAACTGGCAATCAATGCAGCAAGTCCAATGGTATCAGCTGTTGCTACTCTTAGCAAAACAAAATAATTGTACTCAATTGATTTCTAACGAATGCAAACTGAAAAGCACTACTGTACGGTTTTAGTGAACGAATGATAAACTTTTCCGTCAGCTGAAGAAATCTAATCAATAGTCTGTAGGCAAGCCGCCTCTTAAGGGGAAGTTGCTCCTCCAAGCCTGCAAAATTCACAAAGAAAATGTTCCCTCCACCACCAAGAACTGAAAGTTATATGAACCATTTCACAGGTCGTGCGAACAACCCCAGAGCAAATGCTTTATTTATTTTCAAGGAACTGTACATGTGCAATAGCAGAAACATGCTTTATGTATCAAAAAGGAAAAGAATATATGAGATATTCACAAGAGAGTATGATTGATCTCCTGCTTCCTTATTTCCCTGTATAATAAGCACACCTTAACCTATTCGTTGAGAACTCATAGTTCTGATGTGGAGTCACCCTCAAGACTATGAGACTGATTTGAAGAAGATGATGCTCTTTCAGCAGAGAAGTAAGACCAGGCTAAGACAGCAGAACCTAGTGTAATTGTAGCAGCAATCGACCCCCATATCCATTTCTTCTGCCTTCTCTTCCTTATTTGCCTAAGACGCCGCGCTGTCTCTACACGGTCCAACAGAAACAGAGAAATTGTCATTCTCCCAAATCAAACAGAATCTGCTGGTAGATATCTTTCCAACCAATAAAAAAGCACAAAAAAATAAAAAGGTCACTTTTACACAAAATTTTCCCTGATGAAGCGCAGGTACCAAGACTACATAATCAGAGCAGCAGCCTGAGCAGTTGTCACTCGGGAAACATAGCTACATCTGTAAGGCATTGGGTGGACGCACTCAGGACGGAGCTACAGTATTACCTACGGGTTCGGATAAACCGAGTAGCTTTTGCTTAGATTTACATGTCTTAGGAAATTTATTAAATATGTAAAACTATTTAATTGCGAACCCACTAAATGTAACCAAACGAGCTCTGGGTTCGGTAGCAAGTTCAGAACTTCAAATCCTGGCTCCGCCTCTAGATACACTACCTACAAAATTCCCTATGAACTAATCTACTCCTGATGTAAGTCGAATGTTAGCTAGGAAGTCACTAACCTCAATATTGGTCTTTCATAAACTTCTGCAAATCGGATTACATACGTGCATACAATCTAATTTGACAGATAATAAGCAGTCAATAGGTCTTGCATCTTAGTATTTCTCTCTTGGTTCAGAAATAATTGTCCTACTTTGACTATCACGATTATAGATATGACAACTAAAATCAAGTCTATGTTTAATGTTTGCTGGAGGAATGTGTATCGGCCATATGCCATGTTATTCTTTTAAGAAAAGAACACAGAAAAAAAAACTGCATTTATTTGTGTAAAAGTGCACAATGAAGTTCGGGTGTAAATAACCGACAGCCCAAGACATTATTCTGGATGCACTAAAGACAAAACATAAACTTTTGGCATGGAACAGTGGGGAAGACATTTGCAGTTCAGAGGAAACCACTAAATGATGAATTTATGCATCAGATCAGTTGGAGAGAAAAACACCATATCTGCATTATGCTTAACTTACATTTGTTGTAAGGGAAACGAATTATTAGATTACTATGTTTATTTTGGGCCCTGTCTTGTTTCTCAGTTTCAATGCTGACAGGTGAATTTGCAAATTGAACAGAGTATTTTTTCTAAATAATAGCAGATGCCAACATAACTTCTAATTCTTTCACAAATCTCAAAATAAGAGGAAGTTGCCATTGGCTATGACCAATATCCCGATTAAAACTATAGTTAGACCAAGTAAGAAAGGTTAAGGACCTAGTTGTTACCAATCAGCATACCTATCTAGTGGAAGCAGCAAGTCAAAGATGGATAGAAACAGAAGTATAAACAACAAATGAAAGTTCTCATTAAGCATTTGCCAAAACAATGCCGAAAAGAACATGCATACACCTATTTTGAATGTGCAACATAACATGGCCTCAAATTATAAGTAGTACATTGGAACATAAACTCACCTATAGCTTCCTGATTCCTCTGTGACATCTCTCGATTTACAGCTTCATAATAATTCAACTTGTCCCACAGTCGAGCCATCTCAATGTTCTTCAACTCAATTTGAGCCTCCATTTCTGTCTCCACCTCAGCCTTTGCTATTCCCCTTCCAATGGAATCTGATACAAACCGAACGATATGGACTTGTTGAAACAAATCTTCCACCTGATCATCTAGCTGTTCACTGTTCAATCCATCTCCAGCAACAGGACATGGAGGGAAGTTCAACCCCACAAGGGATAACCGTTCACGAATCCTTTGCCACTGGGTTTGCATATTACTTAGAGCTTCTTCTACATGTTTTCTCTTTTCAATTTCCATTAATAAGCTCAATCTTATTTCTCGCAGCTCATTTTCAAAATCATGTGTAGGTATCTGTGGCCCATTCTCTGAAGATAGTTCTGAGGATGCGAATAACGAAACCAAAAATTGTGTCATAATAGAATTACATTAAGTCGTGGTGATAACATATAATAGTCAATTACTTATTAAAAAGATTAGAAAAAGGCACTCAATCGTCAAGGTATTTACATAGAATACAAAAACTTGCATAGTTGACTGAAAATTGTAAATCCTACATCTATACATCAGGAAAAAGACATGAAAACCAAGTTGACAGCTAGGAAAAAGAAAAGGAAGAAAAAGCAGGTAGCAAAGAAAACAGTCAAACCATTAGTGGAATAGGTACAAATAAACACCTCAGTTCATAGAAATATAAGTATAGAAAGACATAACCATGAAAATTATCAGAATATGAAAAGGTGACTACCTTCCCACGCATCATAAAATTCTCCCAATGGAGTCATGGCACTTACAGAGCGCTGCAATCCACCATTATTCTCACTCTCACCATTACTCTTGACACTCAAAGATTCCTGGGGGTCAAAGAAATCATCAGCTTCACCACCTCTGTGCAAACTGAATGCAACAGACTTCAACGTACCATTTTGCCCAGCTGAACCACTAGGCAAATCTTGGTGAAGAAGATCCCCATTACAGAGGTCACTCACTTCACCACCATTAACCAGGTTATCAGTAGTGACTAGTAAGTTATCCTCTTTCGCACAACTAATTTTCTCCCTAGAAATGGAAGAATCATCAATAGATGTACCGGGGAGCTCCTTCTCCGTGTCCGTTACATTCTCATCTATCTTCTCTCCATCTAGAGCTTGTTGTTGATTGCCGAAATCATCTTCGGCGAAACTCTTTGAAAGCCGTGGACCTCGACGCTTGTGATTGATTATGTAGGGCGATGGAGGAAATGACGAAGGAGAATCTGGAAGTGGAGTTGGCTTGGGAGTTGTGTATAGTGCAGGAGATATTTGAGTCCAATGGTCTTTCCTATCTACTATGACGGAGGACTTACAATTTGTACCATCCAACTTTTCATTAGACTCAACAGTTTTTCTTTCTAGTTTTGAAGTAGAACCGTTCTTGCTCCTATCAATACTTGAATTAGGAGTGCCGTTCCTCCTGGCAAACTTCGAGTCAGGAATGGTCTTGGAAGTTGCCATGGATTTTGAGCTCCCGGATTCTATAAATCTATCCATAGCTATTGCTGTATATGACGGCATGGCTTACAATACCAGCAACACCTATAAAAAACAACAGAAAAAAACATAACACAACAAGTAATTAATTCCCTTTCCATTAAGAGTGCATAAAAGCATGTATTAGCAGCAGATAGTCTGGTCAGAAGATGAAAGATAAGCAGCATAGAAGAAAGGAAATTGAATTTGTTCCAAACTTTGATATTAAAGGACTAGGCAGAAGAAATTTCTAAGGCAAGTCGACAAACTCTAGAAATGTTGAACTTTGTTAATTCAAATTTTGAATCCTTATGTCACAAATCACGACGACATCTCAATTCACCTAAATTTTTACTTATCTGAATAAAATCAATATGGCTAAGTAAACTTTTAAATATGTTCATCCACACCTAGAAGTGGTAATTATAGGCCCAAATGATCAAATTAAACGTGTCAAAGCTTCAACAAACACACATCATAACAGCAACATAAAATATTCACAAGAAAATGATCATCTCATGATACACATGAGAGAGATAAAGAAAGTTACCTGAAGAAGGGAAAGAAGCAGAAGAAATGAAGAAAACCTAAGGGAAGGGGACTCAGAAGAGCATTAAGGTAAGGAGAAAGAATAGAGGCGAATTCAGATTATGAGAATCGCGAATGTCAAAGGTCATGATATTTTGAACGCGAATTCGTCTCCTCTGGCCTTGACCCTGACCTTTCGGACAAGGCAAAGAGCCTCCCCAACCTAGAGCCAAAGTACACGGAATGGAACGCTTCTTTCTTCCTTCTTTCTCTGTGTTGTTTGTTATACGGAGTTGTAGTATATTTTTGTTTGTATGTTTTATGTTCCTAATTTCTCTAATTTTCTGGTGCTTCTCCTTTCACCACCTCGCCCCGCAGAATCAAAGGCCTAGATCCAAAGACCACTTTATTCTAAACTAAGATTCTTTCATTTTGTCACGTACCATCTAGAGAGTCCCCCATTTTTTAATAACACGTGTAACCAGAATTTGTATTGGCAGTGGCCGATGTAGCGTAGAACTTACGGGTTCAACTGAACTCATAACTTTTGACTGGGAGTAAAAATTTATATGTAAAAATTCATTAAAATTATAAAAATAGTAGATATGAACCCATAAATATAAAAATACAATGGGTTCAATATTAAAATCATTAAAATTGAATCCATAAGAAATCTCTTTTGACCCAAAAGTCAACCAACAAAACTGGAAACCCCATGCTGTAATTTACAAATTGTCGTAGCTATCTATTGTTTAGAGGAAAACTAATTTCATAAATGTGGGGGGTAAAGAGAATAGGAAAGTTCTTTTAGTTGCCTTCTTTGTATCCTATACAGATTCTAATTCTCACAATCACAATATAGCGGTTTTGTCTTTGCTTTCGACATATAGCCACAGGATCGTTTAGCCTAAACTGAGTATTTCGGGGGAAATACACCTGTGAAGTGCTCGAAAAATTAAAAGGAGAATTTTTTTTAGCCTAAAATCTTTGTATGTTCGTCTATATTAGCATTACTACGTTAGCTTAATTATTGAACTTTATTTACTATGAATTCTTGTACATATATTCTGGTTGATAAAAGGTCACAAAGGAAATACATTAAGCCATTGTCGAGGCCTTTTCAGATTACATCTGGTCTTAAACTATGCTATTGCCGTATTGAAGATGGTGGAAAATTATAAATTGATAGTACTGTTTAGATGTATACAACAACAACAATCCAGTAAAATCCCACCAGTTGGGTCTAGGGAGGATAAAGTGTACGCAGACCTTATAGTGTTAAAAATAATTTTAGGAGAAATGTCGATTTACCTTGAAAGTTTTTGTTAATCTATGGTGATTTAGCAATCAACCCTAGATTGTTGATAAGGAAGGAGAAGAACAGAGTAGAAGAAGATGAACTTTGTTATTAGCTGAGAAGAAGAAAAATGTTCTGAATACACTGTGCACTCTAACCGTCTCTATTTATAAGCTAAGCCAAAGTACCAGCTTAACTAACTAACCTATCTGGCTATTTACAATAATGCCACTTTGTCTAAGTAACCCCTACTTTCACACTCCCCTCAAGCTGGCAGGTACAAACACATTAAACACTCCCAACTTGCCAGTCAATGACTCATGTTGTGTTCTGTTAAGCCCTTTTGTCAATATGTCTGCTAATTAATCTTTTGAGGCAACATGTTGTGTTCTAACCAATCCTATTTGTATATTGTTCCTGATAAAATGACAATCTATTTCAATATGTTTAGTCCTTTCATGATATACTTGATTAGCAGCTATTTGCAAGGATGCTTTGTTGTCATAATACAAATCACTGGCAATGCTACAGCTGCTCCTAACTCTTTTAACAACCCAATCATCCAAATAGCTTTAGAGACAACACTGGCAATACTCCTATATTCAGCTTCTGCTGAACTTTTTGATATTGTGTTTTGCTTCTTGGATTTCCACGAGACCAATGATTTACCATACTTGACCAAGAAACAGATACTTATCTTCTTGTGTTGGTACACGATGCCCAGTTTGCATCACAAAACATAGAGGTTTTTCCTGACTTCTCACTGCTGAACAACACTCCCAGTCCTGGTTCCCTCTTTATGTATCTAGCAATCCTCATAGCTGCATCCAATGAGATTTTTTGGGTTGTTGAAGGAATTGACTGAGTGTTTGAACTGTATATGCTATGTCAGGTCTTGTTAGAGTAAAATATGATAGCTTTCCTATTAATCTTTGATACTGCCCCTTATCTTCAAGCACATTATCATCTTCATTGTCTGTCAGCTTGTCATACTCTGGCACAGTCAGCTTCACATTCACCTCAAGAGGTGTCCAAGCTAGTTTGGCATCTCCTAGCCCCAACTCAGATATAATCTCCAAGACATATTTTCTCTGATTCATACCTCCGCTCGACCTGCTGAATTCCATTCCAAGGAAAAACTTTAGCTCTCCTAAGTCTTTAATTTTGAAAGCCTTGTGTAGAGAATCTTTTGTTGCATGTGTCATCTGCTAATTATTTTCCGCAATTAGCTTATCATCGACATAGACAAGAATCATTACTACATCACTTTGATTCGGTTTAATGAACAAGGAATGGTCAAGACCACTTTGCTTGAATCCTGACCGTAATAAGGCTTCGGTCAATTTTAAATTCCATTGTCTGCTAGCCTGTTTTAACTCATGCATGGATTTAACAAGTCTGCAGACTAATATAGATCTGCCAACTGTCTCCCCCTGGCTTGAAAATCCCTGTGGCAACTCCATATAAACCTCATCATCTAGGTCTCCCTGAAAAAATGCATTATAAACATCCATCTGTTGGATAAGCCAATATTGCATAGCTGCTAATGAAAGGACTGTCCTAACAGTAGCAATCTTAACTACAGGAGAGAATGTTTCATTATAGTCACGACCTTCCTTTCGGCTATAGACTTTGGCCACTAGTCTAGCTTTAAACCTTTGTATTTCTCCATCAGTTTTAAGCTTGACCTTGTACACCCATCTACACCTAATGGGAGTCTTCCTTGGAGGCAAACACACCAGCTCCCAAGTCTTATTGTCTTGTAGTGCTGCTATTTCTACCTACATTGCTTCTATCCACCTAGCATCCTTACATGCTTCATAAAAGGATGTAGGTTCAGATACTGCTGAGAAGACCCTTAAATAAGATCTGTAAGAGGAAGATAGCTGATCATAGGAAAGGTAATTAGACATTGAATGAGACTTCTTCGCTGGAAAAAGTACTACGTAGTCTGTCAACCACAATGATTGATTAGTCACTCGCCCAGATCTTCTCAAAAGTGTTGAATATCCGATGAGTAGAGTTCAGGTTCTTCAAAAATAACATCCTCATTTGTATGTGTGGGAGGTGCAATGCTATCTTGAGGAGCACTAGATTCTGCATTAGCATGAGAGGAACTAGGTGAAGCATCAGGTTGCTCTTGATGACAACATGTGAGGCACTAGGAAGACCAGCATCAATAGGCATAGTATGAGGCAACACATCTATTCATTGTGGATCATCCTCTACAAAACTAGGGGCTGCAATGCATCTTCTATAGAAGTAGGAAAGTTAGAATCAACATATGCAAAATGAGAAGGATGGTTAGGATAAACACTTTCCTGGCATGAGGTTGGTGAAACACCCTCCTAGCAGGAGGTTGGTAAGGTCCTTCAATATCCTTGAAAGCAAACACTCCCTCTTTGAAAGTGACATCCATGTTAACAAAGAACTCATTCTTCTCCAAGTTGTACAAGAGGTATCCTTTATTAACAATAGAATACCCCATTAGCACTGCCCTAACTGCTCTAGCACTGAATTTATCTTGTTTAGGTAAGGAATTGGCATAATACAAACACCCCAAAGTTCTCAGATGAAGAAGGGCCGGTCTCTTCACATGGAACAGTTCATAAGGTGCTCTATCTTGTAGCACAACTGAAGGTAGTCTATTGATGATATACACAGCTGCCAAAACACAATATCCCCAAAATCTCACAGGGATATGCCCCTGAAATCTAATGGTCCTTACCACCTCAAGAATGTGTCTATGCTTCCTCTCAGCTATACCATTCTGTTGAGGAGTATAGACACATGTTCTTTGATGTACTATGCCTAATTCTCTTAATAGAGCAGTGAAGTTATGATTCACAAACTCACCCCATTATTTGACCTCACTATCTTTATCATAGTACTAAATTGAGTGTGTACCATTTTAAAGAAATCTCTTAATACAATGATCACATGACTTTTGTATTTCAACAAGAAAACCCAGGTCACACGAGAATAGTCATAAACTATATTTAGAAAATACTTATTGCGATCAATAGTAGAAGTGTTATAAGGTCCCCAAACATCCAGATGTAACAATTGAAAAGTTTCAGTACTTCTATTGCTGCTAGAATGAAAAGGCAATCTGGTATACTTAACTAAAGGACAAACATCACACTTATATATTACATTTCTACAATTCTCAATTGGCAGTCCACGAACCTCCTTGATGGCTCCTCCAGAAGCATGTGCTAACCTTCTATGTCATAGAGAAACATCAATTCCTTTCTTCTGTGTATTTAATCTTCTAATCATTTCTTCTCGTTCATCTGCAGGTAAGAAGAGGTTCAATCCATTGTTCTCTTTACCAATCCCCTAGATCCTCCCATTTGAGAGGTCTTGGAATAGACAAAAACTAGGGAAAAAGGTGACTGACCAATGAAGGTCTCTAGTTACCTTAGAGACTGACATGAGATTGTATTGAAAATCAGGCACAAACAACACATTTTTCATTACTTGTCATTTAGAAACTATGCAATCTCCTATATGTGATACCAACTTCACTTGACCATTAGGCATATACACCTTCCTACAGCTCCAGGAGTCAAGCTTTTTACTATTCTATAACATGCTTAAGTCTGATATCATATGCTTAGTCGCCCCAGTGTCTATTATCCATTCTTTTCTAGTTGCATTAACCATAAATGATTGTATCATACCTGGCATGTTATCCACTATTTTGTAGAACATCGTTGTTGAGCATCATCATAATTTGATTGTACTGATCAGTTGTGAATTGTGGTGGCCTAGGAATCTCACTCATGTTCCCCTTGTCTGTTGTCTCTGTCCTTCCTGCATTAGACCTTGTAACATTAGGGATATAGTTTTCAACATTCATATTGTAAGCAGTATTAGTATTGGCTCCTGGTCCCCTTTTCTTGTACTTAAAATCAGCAAGATACCCTACTATTTTGTAACATGTCTCCTTAATATGTCCTTTTATCTTGCAGAAATCACAGTGAAGACTCCAGTTCTTCTTTGGTCTATGATTTTTCCATTGAAAACTTCCTTGAAAATTACCTCCTTTTGCAGTCATGAAAGTTGTGGCCTCTGATCCCTCATTCATCACAGACACATTAGAGACAACTCTTTGACTCTCTCTCTCTCTCTCTCAATGATCATTGCATATGCTTTACTAACATTAGGAGTGAGATTTGTCATAAGAATCTGACTTTGCGCATGCTCATAATTCTCATTAAGCCCTATCAAAAATTGCATCAACTTCTGCCTATGTAGATGTTCAACAAACTCTTTGTCACGACAGGTTGGAATCATACTTTCATACTCATCCCAAAGTTCCTTGAGCTTAGTAAAATATGTTGATGCACTGTTAGAGCCTTGGTGCAATGTTGCAATCTCCTTATGAAATTGATAGATTCTAGATGCGTTCACTTTATCAAAACTCTCGTTCAAATCTTCCCAAACTCGACATGCATTCTTAGAATACACCATTCTTGTCATCAACTCCTTCGAAACAGAACTCATAATCCACCCCAAAACAATTGCATTACATCTATCCGATTGGTGACCTAAATCCTTTTTGACATTTTCTCTCATTAGTGTACCGTCAATTAACCCTAGCTTGTTTTTTCCTAAAACCTGGATTCTCATTGCACGACTCCAAATCGAGTAATTATCGGACCCGGTCAACTGAATCGACACATTCAGAGCTCCGGTTGTGATCGAGATATGTATTCGCCATTGCCGAAGAAACAAAGGTTTTCAGTATGAAATCGAATAAATCAGTTGAGTGATCTAGCTACTAGATCTGTGGATTTGACCCACAATCGTGGCCCAATCGCTCTAATACCATGTTAATCTATGGTGATGTAGCAATCAACCCTAGACTGTTAGATAAGGAAGGAGAAGAATAGAGGAGAAGAAGAAAAATGTTCCGAATACACTGTGCACTCCAAATGTCTCTATTTATAAGCTAAGCTAAAGTACCACTTAACTAACTAACCTCTCTAACTATTTACAATAATGCCACTTTGTCTAAGTAAAACAAGGGATAGTAATGTCCTGTTATAAATTCCGTCGATGTTTTTTTTTGGTTGATATTTGGGTCAAAGGATTCTCTTTTCTATTCAAAAGTTCTACCCTAAAATATTAAGGGAGTAAAGTAGAATTTACTCTATTTATTATACGTGAATAAATTAAAAATTAACATAGCTTTCCTGTTTCTGAAGTTACAAAATTCTGAGATGGTGAGTTAAATTTTCAAAAGGCTAATTGTGCATAATAAAACTTAAAAGCTTTATAAATAAATTAAAAAAACACATATTTCGAATATGGACTTGTTCTGATTGAAATACCATTAGAATATAAGTTATGTGGTTCGGCTAACATGATCAAGGTCGTTGAGTTACAAAATCTTATACTTTCGTTGACTTTAACAAAGATTGAAGCATTTTTCATTGGGTGTTTCCTTTATTTTATTCTAACTAAAAGAAAAATAATTCATAGGAAGGCCTAAATGAATTTTGTTTCTTAATTAATGTGTTGGGATGCACCACGCAGAAACTAGAAGCACCATATCCTAGTGAGTTGATGCAATTTTGAACACATTTGATGAAATTTCATGAGTCACCACAAGGTTTTTTTCCCTCACCGGCTGTTGTAATCGGCGGCTCTTCGTTTTCTTTTTTTAAGTTTGTATTCGTGACATTACAACTTCAACTTTGAAATTTTGATTATTAGATTGTTTAACCAGCAAATATTATATTTATAATGAATTTATTCTTGTAAAATAAAAAAATTACGACAATTGAAAGATAACAAAATATAAGAACTGAATTTGAGTACCCGGGCAAGCGTGTGTGTTTCCTTAGACACTTGACCAACTACGAAAGTAGAATACGTTTTGAGGCAAATGTCAGCAAACACTTGTATAAAATGAAAGTATTCCGGTGATATTGTAAAATAGTTGCGATTTATAACTATGATCGAGTCTTGGACGAAAAACATGATAAAATCGCTTTACTGCCAGCAGAAGTATTTAACATGTAGTATATGTTTGACAACAATTGATAATCTTTGGTTAAACTAATTAATCAGTTATTGAAGAGGTTAATCATAATTAAAGTTAATAACTATAGATCTTAGATTAATGATATGAAGGAAGTGAACAGTGGAGAGACACATTTAATGCGCCAGCAATAAATGCGTCAAAATGTAATAATATGCAAGAAGTATCAAATATTAAATAACAATAAATGACACTAAATGTAAATAAGGAGGAAAATTCACCCAAGATTAAATGAGATGAATGATTCATTCCTCTGACAATGATGAAGACACTTTCTCGGATCTAGTGGAAATGACAATAAATAATCCAAAAAGTCGAATCTCTTTAGAAAGTTATTTTTGTATTTATCTAGAGATCTTACTTTTCGAAAGAGATCTTATTATATAGAATATTATATGCCTTTTACCTTATCTCTCATACTATTTATAGGGGATATTTCCAAAGAACCCTAAAAAGTACAAACAGAGAGAATATTCAATAGAATATTCCCTTTGAAGATCCCAATACAAAACTAGTCGTTACTTCTATCTATGATGCTCGTCCTCGACTGTGATGGACCACTCGGCGGCTCGTTCTGTTGATCACTGGTCGACCTCGGCCAAACTAAACCCTTTGATTTGCAAATCACTCATAATAATGCTCCGCATTTCGAATTTCCTCGGTCTGATTTTAACTCATGCAGTTAGTCCGCCCGCTTATCGAGGTTGTCTTTTGGTTGGCCTCGGTGAGCGGACTTTGTTAGTCGTAGTTGAGAAATTCGGACGAGGAGTTCGAGTTGCAAGGATCGCGGCCGAGATGGTGACGTGGCATTTTGAGAAACGCACTTAACTGTGACGTTGGTTTGGAATGACGTCGCGGCCTCACGCGTCATTATTACACATCTTCCCGATGTGTTGCATCGCTTCCCATGCCCCTATCATTTCGATATCTGTGCATTTGATGGTTGATTTTCTCGGTTTGAGTGTCTGTGTTCTCTATAAATAAGGGTGAGGAACCCTTTGAGCGAACCTTCATATTTTCCAGCTTTCGAACCTGCACCTTTTTCTCTCTTCTTCTTCTTCTTCATCTACGTTCTTGCTCCAGTTACTTCCATTTTCGCACTCCTGCTCTCCTTTCTGGTTCGAGTGGTCCTTTTTATTTATACCTCTTTCAAGTTCGTATCTTCTGTATTTACAGTCAACCAAAAACGGTTAACGTACCTCTTGCCTCTGGTGAGGCTCCTGAACCAACCCCACTAGCATTGAGAATGCCCCCTCACGATGACGATGTTGCTGCCGCTGCTGAGGACGATAGCTTCCCCACCGTATATGAAATCAATCCTCCTAATGATAAATCCAGGTCAGACTTCTCGAAGTCAGCTGCGGATGAGCCTGAACCTGTAGAGTCCGAAATGGACACAACCGACCTCGCTAAGTTTAGGGCCAAGTACAACATCCCGGCCCACATTGACCTGGTCCCAGCTGGCCGTGACATAATTCATATTCATCGCTCTAGATACTGCGCATTCTACGCGTACCCGTTCCAAGTGGGTTATTCTCTTCCTCTTCCACTGTTGGCGGAGGAATTTCGCTCTTGAGGCAGAAAGGTCACAACTATTGGCTCGACCGTATTCCTCTCACACTTCCGCTTATCCCGATGTTGCGTGGGATTCATACGAGAAGTGGATCCATGCCAAGGCCAGGCTAGACATATTCAGGGACTTGATGACGGCATGGAGAGTTACTGAGGTTGAGTTCAAGGGTGCTCGTGCCAAGGCGCGCACAACTCGAGTCGCATGTGGTTACGATCCCGCCATGCCACGAGAGGGCAATGATGGATGAATTGGACGGTATCGAGCAATGTGCTTGGTACATTGATGAGTACTCGACCGGCGAGGATGATGGTGGGGAAGATGCTGTTGAGTAATGCTTTTTGCAATCTTTATTTTTACTTTTGTGGGCGTCTGTTCGGCCTTTGTAAGATACCTTTTTTATTTGGAATGCTATTTTTGCTATTTGTTTCCGAGTCTTCTATTTTTTCTTGAATATTTTCCTCAATTGATTGTCTTGATTAAAAGAATTGTGTTGGTCAGCGTTAGTTCGAACGTGGTCGAGTGTGTCTTTGATTAACTCGAGCGAAGTCAAACGTCGCCATAATTAACTCGAACGAGGCTAATTGTGAATCAAATTTGAGCTAGGTCGAATGTAAGTTGAATTCGAGTGAGGTCGAATATTACTCTTAATTAGTTCGAACGAGGTCGACTGTGAGTTAATTCGAGCAGAGTCGAATGCTACTCTTAATTAATTCGAACGAGGTCGAATGTGAGTTGATTCGAGCGAGGCTAAATGTTACTCTTAATTAATTTGAACAAGGTCGAATGTGTGTTGAATTTGAGAGAGATCGAATATCACTCTTGATTAATTCGAACGAGGTCGAATCGTGAGTTAAATTCGAGCGAGGTCGAATGTTACTCTTAATTAATTCGAACGAGGTCAAATGTCACTCTTGATTAATTCGAACGAGGTCGAATGTGAGTTAAATTCGAGCGATGTCGAATGTTACTCTTAATTAATTCGAACGAGGTCGAGTGTGAGTGTCTTAATTGGTGCAGTGTTAAACTTGGTGGAGACATAGGCGAACATCATGTACTTGTATGCTTTGCTTACATATATATATATATATAATATATATATATATTGGAGAAGTTTACATGTTTTTCGGGATGGTATTCTAGTCCTAATCTATCTAGTCCCTTCATTGGTCGACCTGGAGAAGTATACGAGGGTTCGAGCAATGAACTGACTAACTTGTGTTCTCGCCTGCTCGTGCTTAACTTCGAAATGTCCTCTTCGTCGCCTCATTAAAAACCTCCTCGAGAAAACCTGATTGGGACAAAACTCGGGTGAGGGGAAAAAGAGTACGGCTCTAAGAACATCCTTCCTTAGAAGTTGAAGTACTTGAGGTGGGCGATATTCCAGTTATTTGGTAGTAGTTTTCCTTCAATCGTTTCCAGTTGAAACGACCCTTTGCTTGCCGTCGCCGTAATTTTGTATGGGTCGTCCCAATTAGTTCCTAGCTTTCCTTCCCGTGGATCCTTGCTTGCCTGTGTTTTGTCTTTGAGCACGTAGTCCCGGACTTTAAGCGATCTGACCTTGGCTTTTTGTTATAGTATCGCTCTACCTGTTGTTTCTGGGCGACCATCCTTATGTAAGCCATGTCTCTTTATTCTTCAGCCTTATTGAGGTCTTACTTCCTGCTTTTGTCGTTTCTCGGCCCGCTTTGGTGTGAGTATCTTAGAATTGATTCTCCGACCTCGACTGGTATTACTGCATCAGTACCATAGACTAGTGAGTAAGGTGCTTCTCCTGTGCTTGTTTTGGCATTGTAGGGTATGCCCATAACACTTCCGGCAGTAATTCTGGCCATAGTCCCTTGGCATTCTCGAGCTTTTTCTTCATGATATTCAATACTGATTTGTTGGAGGATTCCTCTTGCCCATTGCCTAGGGGATGATATGGTGTGGAGAGTATTCCTTTGATGTGCCATTTCTCGAAGAAGTCGGCGATCTTTTTTCTAGTGAACTGAGGCCCATTGTCACACCTGACTTCTTTGGGAAGGCCGAAGCGGCACACGATATTTCTCCATATGAAGGCGATCACTTCTTGCTCGCGTATTTGGGAGAATGCACCTGCTTCCACCCACTTGAAAAAATAGTGAGTTTAACCTAAAAAACATCGTACATTACCTCGTCCTACTGGGAGAGGTCTGATGATGTCCATCCCCCATTTGTTGAAAGGCCAAGACGAGATGACTGGGTGGAGGTGCTCGCCCGTTTGGTGGATCATGGGGGGTGTATCTTTGGCACCATTCTCATTTTTTTACGAAGTCGGCGGCCTCTTTTATCATTATGGGCCACGAGTATCCTGCTCGTATGAGGCATCTGACTAGAGCCCGATTGCCTCTATGAGCTCCGTAGTGACCTTAGTGGATTTCTTCTAGGACACGTAGTGTCTGGTTTGGGCCTAAGCGTTTCACTAGGGGGCCGCCATACATTCTTTTGTACAGGTCGTTGTTTATGATGTTGTACCTAGCTGCCTGCATTCGAAGCTTTTTGGCTTCTCTTTTATCATCTGGAAGCACGCCGTCCTGCAAATATGTGATAATATGATTTCGCCAGTCCCAAGTTAGGTTTGTAGTTCGTACCTCAATTTGATCGATCGATGAGAGGAGGAGAGTGACCACGTTCCCTTCTCCGACTATGTTTTTAGTGGTTGCTGCTAGTTTGGGGAGGCTATCTACTTCGATATTTTGCACTCGGGGGATTTGGTCGAGCTGGCATTCATCGAACTCGGGTAAAAACTTGCAGTATCGACCTGATATTTTTGTAGTCTTTGTTCTTTAATTTGGAAAGTCCCTGTGATTTGATTGACGATGAGTTGAGAGCCGCATTGTAGGATAACTCGCTTTGCTCCATACTTGAGCGCTAACTTTAGTCCTGCAAAACAAGGCCTTATACACGACCGCATTGTTAGTCATATCTGGTCATCTTATGGACTGGCGAATTAATTTACCTGTTGGGACCTCGAGCACGAGTCCCAGTCCAAATCCCCACGCGTTAGAGACGCCACCGATATACAAAACCCATAGGTCGTGTATTTTGGGGGAAGTACGGGCGGCTTCCTTTTCGACTACATGCATTATCTTTATGCTGAAGTCGGCGAGGAAATCAGCGAGCACTTGCGACTTTATCGCCATTTGCGGCTGATAGGTCATATCATGCTCACTCAATTCTTTGGCCCATTTGTCTTATCTGCCCGACAACTCCAGTTTATGCAGAATACTCCTTAGGGGAAAGGTCGCGAACCGAGATGGGATGGCACTGGAAATAGGGTCCAAGTTTTCGTGAAGCTACGACCAAAGCTAGGTACAGCTTCTCGAGGTGTGGATACCTCGTCTCGGCGTCAACCAAGGTATTTCTAATATAATAGATGGAAGATTGCGTACCTTTGTTTTCTCGGATGAAGACCGCACTTACCGCCACATCCCACATGGCCAGGTAAATGAGGAGACATTCTCCCGGTTCCGCTGTAGCGAGCAGTGAGGGTGAAGATAGGCACGCCTTTAGTTCTTTCAAGGCGTCGACACACTCGGAGTTCTATTTGAGTCCTTTATCTTTATTGAGTAAGCCAAAAAATTTATGGCACCCGTCAGAGGACCGTGAGATGAATCTCGATAGGGCGGCTATACGGCCAATCAGCTTTTGTACATGCTTCTTACTGGTTAAGTTTTCCGGTATTCCTTCTATAGCTTTGATTTGGTCGGGGTTGACCTTAATGCCTCGTTGTGATACTAAGAAGCCAAGGAAATTTCCCGAGGTTACGTCGAATGGGCACTTTTCAGGTTCATTTTCATACCATATCGTTTGAGTATGTCTAAGGCCTCTTTCAAGTGGTCGTTGTGATCCTCTTTCCTTTTTGAATTGACCAACATGTCGTCGATGTAGACTTCCATGGTTTTTCCGAGTTGGTCCTTGAACATTTTTGTCACCAACCTCTTATACATCGCCTCTGCATTTTTCAGTCAGAAAGGCATCACATGTGGCAGTACGTCCTTGGTGGGTGATGAAAGTGGTATTTTCCTAGTCTTCCTCCTCCATAAGGATCTGGTTGTAGCTGAGTAGGCATCTAAGAAGCTTAATAGCTCGTGCCCGGTTGTTGCGTCGATGAGCTGGTTAATATGGGGCAGTGGGAATGAGTCTTTCGGTATGCTTTTTTCAGATCCCTGAAGTCCACGCATATCCGTCATTTTCCTTTCTTATTTTTCACCATGACCATGTTGGCAACCCATTGGGGGTATTTTGATTCTCTGATAGAGTCATTTTCCAACCTCCTCGCGGACCGCGTCATTTATTGCGGAATTGAATTTCTGCCTAACTTGCCGTACTAGGGATAAAATGGGTCGACGTTCAACTTATGTGTCTCTATCTCTTTCGGGATGACCGGCATATCTGCATGGGAGAAGGCAAACAATTCTGCATTGTTAGCTAAAAATTGGTGGAATTTACCTGGTTCTTGAAGCTTGTGGCCGATATTGACCTTTTTGCTATGGTCGTCTTTGTCGAGCTGTACGGGGTCGAGATCCTTGCGGTTGATCCTGTGGCCTCTATGATTTCGGGGTCCCTGATGACATCTTTCCCTTCGTCACCACCCAACCTCGACCCTGTTAATTGCTATGCCTCCTTGGCTTTGCCCTTCAATTGCTAGGTGTATGTGCAGTCTTGGGCGATGTGATAGCATTCTCGGGCAGTGCGTTGCTCTCCTCGGATGCTGAATACTCCTCAAGGGGTGGGAAATTTGATGACTTGATATAAGCTGGAGGGGATGACTTGCATGGCGTGTATCCAAGGTCAACCTATGATGGCGTTGTATGTCGTATCTTGATCCATGATGTGGAACGTGGTCTCCAAAGTGACGCCGCTGACCAGGACGGGTAGCGTGATTTCTCTAAACGTCTGCTCAACTGCATTATTAAAACCTGTTAGTGTGATGAAGCGTGGCATTATCCTATCCTCGAGCTTTATTTGTGCGAGAACTCGAGGGTGGATAAAGCACGCACTGCTCCCATCATCGACCATAATACGTTTTACATCAATATCTAAGATGCGTCAATTAATAACAAGGGAGTCATAGTGAGGAAAGACCAAACCGTCGGTATCTGGCTCATCGAAGATGATACTCTCTTCAAGTTTGTCTACCGTTCATGAGTGATTGACCGTTTCAGCTTGTAGGTGGCCGTGAATTTTACGATGTTGATTGACGCGTCGTCGCCTCCTCCGATGATCATTTGGATGGTTCGAGCTGGAGAGGGCAGTTTTGGTGGACCCTGATGTTGTTCGAGTCTTCGAACAAAGTTTTCCCTTCCTCGGTCGCTCAAAAGTTCTTTCAAATGTCCTTAGTGAAGCATATTTATGACCTCTTGCCTTAGAGCGATGCAATCCTTAATTTTGTGTCCCCGTTCATGGTGGAATTCGTAGAGGGCGTTTGACTTTCTAGTGTTTGGGTCGGACCTCATCTTCTGCGGACACTTCACTTTAATTTTGGGTCGAGCCTCTCTAGGGCGTACACTATTTATGAGGGAGAAACACAGAAATTGTGAGCAGATAGTAGTGAAGACATACCTCTCTTGCTTCGGTGAGTCCATGTTTGCGGCCTAGATGGATCATCACCGTGACGGGGGGAGGGGGGGAGGGGAGGTATGATGGCGGCTATGACATATGGTTGATGTCTTTCACGGTTGGCTCGCGGTCCTGCATGGTCTTTTCTGTTGTCATTTCTCCAGTCTTTCCAGGATTTCATTTGCACTGAGGATAACCGTTGAGTTGGCCCGTTGATGTCGTATTTGTCAGCTCATACTTCGGCGTAGTAGGCATCGTGTATCTCGTCCCAAGCGGTCGGGGGATATTTCATGAGTCGGCTTAGAAATTTTTTGGTCGCCCTCTAACTAATCCTGTTTAACCCGTTCTGGAAAGTTGCTACGACAATTCCTTCTGATACATTTGGTAAGGTCATCCTCACACGGTTGAATAGGGCGAGGAAATCTCTTAGTCCTTCACCGGGTGACTGTTTAATGGCAAATATGTCATTCACCCTCGCCTCTGCTTTCTTATCCCCGGCATGGGCAGTTACAAATTTTTTGGCAATTTCCTCAAACGTCTCTATGGAGCGCGCAGGTAGTTGCGAATACAAAGTTAGTGCTTTCCCGGTGAGGGTTTCACCAAACTTTTTAAGCAATATGGAAGACACTTGTTCTTTGGCGAGGTCATTGCCTTTTACTACGGTGACATAGTGGGTCACATGATCCTCAGGGCCCGTCGTATATTTTCAGATACGACGACATTTTGAAGGTTTTGGGTATGGGGTGTGGTGCAACTTCGTCATTGTATGGCTGCTCAACGAATCGGCCGGCGTCCCTTTTTGGTAAGAGTTTTGGGGCGCCTGGTATTTTGTCTACCCTTTCTTGATGCTCTTTCATTTGGCCACGGAGCATTTTGTTCTCGTTCTCCATCTCCTCCATCTTCCTCAAAATGGTTGTGAGGGTGTCGCCACCTGCATTATTACCATTGTGAGTAATACATGTTATAGGAGGAGGGTTGTGCTGCTCGTTTCTCACTGGTGCGACGCAAACTCTTGCATATTCTCTATTCGTCCTTTGGGCGGGTTTGTCGAGGATGCTGGTTAGCGTGTTTTTCAACCACGCCTCGAGCAGCTTTTTCACCGTCGGTGGTGCCTCCGCCGTTGTGGACGTAGAGTCTCCTTTACCGTGTGAGGTTGTGATGCTGCCGTGAGGGAGGGGTGAACCACTCTGCCTGGGGGAGGCATTTGGCGACATGTCCTCAGCATTTGTTTCAATGACTTTGTTGATGATGTTTAGAAGGTTGGTAGTAAGACTGGCTATTGCCTTCATCTGTTCTTCTTCATTACCTGCCATGTTAAACTATGCACCCAAGAAAAGACAAGGTTTTTTGTTGTTTTATTTTAGATCTGAAAGGAACTAAGATTTTGACTAGGAAATCCCCATAGACGATGCCAAATTGTTTGACCAAAAAATGATAATCTTTGGTTAAACTAATTAATCAGTTATTAAAGAGGGTTAATACTAGTTAAAGTTAATAATTATAGATCTTAGATTAATGATATGAAGGAAGTGAACAGTGGAGAGACAGATTTAATGCGCCAGCAATAAATACGTCAAATTTAATAATATGCAAGAAGTATCAAGTATTAAATAACAATAAATGACACTGAATGTAAATAAGGAGGAAAATTCACCAAATATTGAATGAGATGAATGATTCATTCCTCTTACAATGAAGAATGACAAAAATATAAGAGAATATTGGACACTTTCTCGGATCTAGTTGAAATGACAATAGATAATCCATAAAGGTCGAATCTCTTTAGAAAGTTGTTCTTTTTATTTATCTTGAGAGCTTACTTTTCGAAAAAGTTATTATCATATAGAATATTATATGCCTTTTGTCTTATCTCTCATTCTATTTAGGGGATATTCCCAAAAAATCCTAAAAAGTACAAACAGAGAGAACAATAGAATATTCCCTCTGAAGATCTAAATACAAAACTAGCCGTTATTTCTATCAATGTTGCTCTTCCTCGGCCGTGATGGACCACTCGATAGCTCGTTCTGTTGATCACTGGTCGACCTCGGTCAAACTAAACCCTTTGATTTGCAAATCACTCATAATAATCGTCTCTGTGTTCCCAATTTCCTCGTTAAGTATATGTTAAGACCATTTAATTACCCTTTTTCTACTACTATTGTAAATTTCTCTAGGTAACTTTTACATGCATATAATTTTCAAACTTTTGTGTAATTGTGCACATTACAATTTTTATTCTTGGATATCATTCATACATTAGGGTGGCAGTGGACCCACTGGTTCGTGGTAGTAAATACACAGCCGAACTTGGTATACGTAGGCAAAGGTAGAGCCATAATTTTAACTTATATATAAGTTCTGAATTTTAGAATAACAAAATTCAAGTGTTAATACCCCTTAACATAAATTCACTGTTTGAGCTGGGTCTTCTTAACCCGTAGCAATGATACTAGCTCCGCCCCTAGGTATAGGTATAGTAGCGTAGATCTCGACTATTCTTCCCGTCATAAATAAATGAGTATGGAGTATACTAAACATGTTCCATACTTGTGGAATGCTCATTGATCGCACATACTTCTGGTATGTTTAATTAATGTCCATCGCCACATACCGGCTACCGCGCTAGCTGCTCCAGTTGACTTACGTACTTTAGCTATTTTTTTTCCCTTCTAAAAATTGAAATATCTTTTCTTATGATGTTTATATTGTTTGTACGTACAAGAACTTAGGAATTTTTTGTGCAAATTCAATTTTTTTAGTCGATCTTCAATACAAATATCGGATGAAAGAAACCAATATAATTTAGAAAGTAGGAAAGAGGGCGGTGGAGCAAAGTGGAGAAAATGAAAAGATTCATTTTAGTTTAGAAATTAAGAAGGAAAAATGAATATTATCCTACGTTTCGTTCATGTCTTCAAGTTCACGGATCCATGTTCACTTCAACTCTTCCCTTGGAGAAAGATAAAGAAAAAATATAAAACATATAATACCTAACAGGTCGGCAGGCCAAACCAGCAACCTGCGGCTTGGTGCACAGGTAAGGTTGTCAACAAGTTGAACCCACAGGGTGGAAGAAATTCATCTGAACCTTTTGATGCAAAATCAGCATTGCATTTACAACAGTTTACCCGATTTAATCTCCGAAAAAGGAAGATAAAGAGAACAAATAAGACAAGGATCTTAATCTATAACAACAATTTTACTTTTCAAGAATATCATCATGGTCATTTCACCTCCAAATTGTTATTGAAGGAACTTTGGTATGAATTATTAAATGTTACTCCTATGATCTTTTCATACCAGAAAGTCAACATCAAGCTGCGTATCATCATTACCGAATTTCTTAAATCAATTTACAGCCGTGTTGGAGTTGGAGTTGGAGTTGGAGGAGTCTGTCTGCAACACATCTCTAAAACCTCCTTCTCTAACATACTGTATGTACCTCGAAAATTCAGGCCTTGCAGTTGCCTTCTTCTTCTTCTTTGTTTCAAAAAGACTGAATATTGGATGAATCTTGCTCGCCTTATTCACCTGAGGATTCTGCTCTGATATCACCTTCCTCGACGGACTAAAGATTTTACCTACCGGAACACTTCTGTTTCTGATCAACTTTGGCTCTACTAGTGGAGCAGAAGCCTCCTCCTCCTTTATCAATTCCTCATATCCTTTATAGCCCCTTCGTGTACTCATTGCTCTAAACATGACTAAATTATTAACTTACAAAAAAAATGAAAGAAAACTGAAAATAAGCTCCTAGATCTCTTGAACTGGCCGGGGAGAGAGATTGAAGATGAAGAAAGGAAAAACTAGTACTAGAGAATTATTAAGTGCAACAAAAGATGGATTAAATAGTTTGGTTGGCAAGCTAGCCAGGGGAGTTATTTAATTCCAATTAGTTGAGGTATTGTGACGTAAGTGTGGTCTGTGGCCTTATTTTTTTCAAAGATTGCGTACGCTATATGGGGTGTGAGGGTTGAAATTTTTGTTAACACTTTAACAAACTGGAAATTTTCCTTGTTTGATTTTTCTAGTGCCAAAACCGACTAATTTAATGAAAGTGGGACCATATGAGAAATAAAATAAATATGGAATTTGACCATAGAGCTAGCTTGCACAGCTCATGCTAAGGGAGATGTTGGCCACAACATGCATCTAGAATGCTTGGACATTTTTTTTTGCGTCTCTTTTTGTTAAAATAAATTGATTATAATAATTTAATATTAAACTGATTAGCCAAATTCAGACATGTTTGAATGACTAAGCTATTTTTGGAGAGAGCATGAAACTGTTATTAAATCTATTAATATGTTTAGCAAATGCTTTTTAATATTATATTTATTGAGTATTTGAGTTCCCTTCTTCTATTATTCGCAATTTTGTAGATAAGATTTTGAGCTTTTGACATTAACAAACTTATTTATATGAGCAAGTATAATTTTTATCTTAATTTTTTTAAAGTTTTAATGTTTGTTATTTGATTATATTTTCTTTTCTTTTTTAATGATGTTATTGTATAGGTCAAAATACGACTACGTTCAACGAGTGCAAATGAACGAGTTATGACCGAGATCGAGCAGAGTCCAATAGTGAGTAGTCGCCATGCGAAAGATCGAGGTTGTGGTCGAATAGAGAAGAGGATTGTTAAGGGCTGGGATAAACTTAGAAAGATAGAAAGGAATATTCCATTGAATATTCCACCGATTGTACTTTTTAGGGTTTCTTAAGAATATCCTTTATAAATAGTAAGAGATATGGAACAAAAGGGGATCTTCTTCACTTTTCTGATAAAGCATTTTTGTAAGAAGTTGGCTATCAAGAATATATACAAAAGCTAGTTTTGTCGCTCCTGTTTGATTTCATTGTTTGTTATATTTTTCTACTCACAAGATCCAAGAACGCGTTGTCCATCTTCATAGTTTATTGTCGCACGTTAATGTCAGAAGTAGGAATCATCCACCTCATTCAACGTTTGAGTGATAAATTTCTTCTAATTACATTTATTGTCATTTGTCATATTTATTGCATGCCATTATCCACATATTTATTGACAATCATTGAACATTTATTTGATATTTATCAATCTGGGACATGGTCCCATATCACAACTATATTCTAATTGCAGATCTAGAATTTATTACGTTTAATTAGAATTTGCCCTTTATCACAATACTTAATTAGTTTTAAAAAAAGTTTAACACTTTTTGGTCAAACAATTTAACGCCGTCTGTGGGGATTTTCTAGTTAAAATTTTAGTTCCTTCTAGATCTAAAAATAAAAAATAACAACAAAGCTTTCTTTTTCTTGCTTGCACAAACTAACAATGGCAGGAAAAGGATAGGAAAGATTAAAAGCAGTGGCGGGCGTCACTACTAACCTCCTAAGCACCATCAACGATGTTAATAGAGATGACGAGGAGAACGTGATGCCAAGCGCCTCACCTAGGCGGAGTGAATCACCCCCCTCATGGGAGTGTTACCGCTTCTCATGGGAAGGGAGCCTCTACGTCCATGACGGAGGAAGCACCACCAGCAGTAAAAAAATTATTGGAGGCGTGGCTGATAAGTATTCTAAACATATACTCGACAAACCCGCTCAAGGGGCGAGTAGGAACACTACATAAGTCGACGTCACAACGACCATCAACGAGCAACACGCCCCTCCCCAACATGTATCACTCACACTATTGATGATGCAGATAACGACGCCCTTGCTGCTATTCTAAGGAAAATGGAAGAGATGGAGAACGAGAATAAACCACTCCGCGACCAAATAAGGGAACATCAAGAGAGGGTTGATAAGATACCAGGCGTTCCAAAACTCCGGCCAAAATGGGACGTCAGCCGGTTCGTGGAACAACCGTACAACGATGGGGTGACACCACATACCATACCCAAAACCTTCAAAATGCCACCATATTTAAAAATATATGACGACACAACGGACCCTGAAGACCACATAATCCATTACGTCACGGCGGTAAAGGGCAACGACCTCAGCAAAGAACAAGTGTCGTCGGTACTGCTGAAGAAGTTCGGCGAAACCCTAACATGGTACTCACAACTACCAGCACGTTCCAAAGAAAAATTCGAGGAAATGGCCGACAATTTCGTCATCGCCCATGCCGGGGCCAAGAAAGCAGAAGCCAGGGTGAATGACATATTCACCATTAAGCAATCACCCGACGAAGGACTCAGGTACTTCCTCGCCCGGTTCAACAGAGTGAGAATGAGCCTTCCAAACGTGTCAGGGGGAATGGCGGTAGCGGCTTTCCAGAATAGGTTAAACAAGAATGGGTCGAGGGCAACCAGAAAACTATTGAGCAGACTCATGAAATACCCCCCACTACCTGGGAGGAAATACACAACGCCTACTGCGTCTAAGTGAGAGCAGACGAGGACGACCTTAACGGGCCAACCCAACGGTTGACGTCGGTCCAGATGGAGTCAAGGAAAGATCGTCAAAACGACGGCCGAAAGGACCATGTAGGTACACTCATCAATCGCGACAAGCATCAGCCGTACACTCGAACAGTCGTCCTAACCACCCCCTCCCCCACCATGGCGACGACCCATCCAGGCCACAAACAGGGATTCACCATAACGAAAGAGGTATGCCTCCACTTTTATCTACTCATAATTTTTGTGTTTCTCCTTCAGAAATAGTCTACGCCTTAAAGAAGCTCGACCCCAAGGTAAAATGGCCGCAAAGGATGAAGTCCGACCCAAACACCAGAAAGTTGACTGCCCTCTACGAATTCCATCAGGAACGAGGCCATAAGACAAAGGACTGTATAGCCTTGCGGAAAGAGGTAGTAAACATGCTCCACCATGGAAATTTGAGGGAGCTAGTGAGCGACCAAGGAAGAGCCAATTTTGCCCGTGGACGGTAACAACATAAAGGCCCCCCAAAACTGCCGTCCCAGCCCACACCATCCAAATGATCATCGACAGAGGTGACGACGCAGCAATCAACCACGTGAAATTCACCACCACCCATAAGTTGAAGCGATCGATCACCCATGAACGGTATGACGACCACGAAGAAAGTATCATCTTCGATAAGTCGGATACCCATGGTTTGGCCTTTACTTACTATGATGCTCTTGTCATTACTTTACGAATTTCAGATACTGATGTAAAAAGGATCATGGTAGACGACGGAAGCGCGCGTGTATTATCCACCCCAGATTTCTCACACAAATGGGACTCGAGGATAAGATAATACAATGCTGCATAACACTAACAGGTTTTAACAATGCAGTTGAACGGACCTCCCGAGAGATCACATTGCCCGTTCTGGCCGGAGGCGTCACCCTAAAAATAACATTCCACGTCATGAATCAAGACACAGCCTAATACGCCATTATAGGACAACCCTGGACACACGCCGTGAGGTCCATCCCGTCCAGCCTATATCAGGTCATCAAGTTCCATACCCCATGGGGAGTGTTCAACATCCGCGACTAATAGAGAACACCCCAAGAATGTTATTGTATTTCCCAAGACTCCACCTACACCCAATAGTTGAAAGGCGAAGACACAAAAGCATTGATATTAGCAAAGTCGAGGTCCGGTGGTGATGTCATTAAAGACTGGAGTACCTCGATCCCGTACAATTGGATAAAAGCGACCACAACAAAAAATCCTACATCGACCACAAACTCCCAGAACTAGGTAAATTCCATAAATTTTTAACTGACAACGCAAATTTTTTTGCCTTCTCCCATGCAGATATGCCTGGAATCGTGAAGGAAATTGCAACACATAAGTTGAATGTTGACCTACTCTACCTGCATGTACGACAGATTAGAAGGAAATTCAACGCCGCCATAAATGATGTCGTCCGCGAAGAGGTAGAAAAGTTGCTCCCAAACAGATCTATCAAAGAGTCAAAATACCCCCAATGGGTCGCCAACGTGGTCATGGTGAAAAATAAAAATGGGAAATGGCGCATGTGCGTGGACTTCACAGATCTGAATAAGGCTTGCCCGAAAGATTCATTCTCATTGCCTCACATTGATCAGCTCATCGATGCAACGACAGGGCACGAGCTGTTAAGTTTCTTGGACGCCTATTCAGGTTATAACCAAATCCTCATGGAGGAAGAGGATCAAGAGAAAATCGCTTTCATCACCCACCAAGGGACGTACTGCTACAAAGTCATGCCGTTTAGATTAAAAAATGCAGGGGCGACCTATCAGAGGCTAGTAACCAAAATGTTCAAAGAGCAGCTCGGCAAAACGATAAAAGTATATATAGACGACATCCCGTTCAAGTCAAAAAGGAAAGAGGACCATATCGACTATATGAGGGAAGCCTTCAACATACTCAGACAATACGACATGAAGTTAAACCCCGAGAAATGCGACTTCGGAGTGACTTCGGGAAAGTTTCTCGGCTTTTTGGTATCATAGAGAGGCATTGAGGTTAATCCCGACCAAATCAAGGCTATAGAGGGAATACCTAAAAATATGACCAGCAAGAAGCAAGTGCAAAAGTTGACTAGCCGTATTGCCGCCCTGTCGAGGTTCATCTCACGATCCTCTTAAAGATGCCACAAATTCTTCAGCGTACCCAGAGAAGTAAAAGCATACCTTAACGGACTCTAATGGAATTCACAGTGCGTCAACGCCCTAAGAGAATTCAAGTCCTCGCCCTCGTTGCTCGCCAAGGCAGAACTAGGGGAGCGTCTCCTAATCAACCTCGCTGTATCCAACGTTGCGGTAAGCGCAGTCTTGATCTGTAAAAACAAAGGTACGCAATCTCCAATTTACTACATTAGCAAAACTTTGGTAGACGCTGAAACAAGGTTTCCTTACCTCGAAAAGCTGGCCATGGCATTGGTCGTAGCTTCACGAAAGATTAGACCTTATTTCCAATGCCACCCCATATCAGTGGTCACGACCTTTCACTGAAGAAACATCCTACATAAACCCGAGGTGTCAGGTAGGTTGGCTAAGTGGGACATCGAGTTGAGTGAGCATGATATAGTATATCAGCCGCGAACAACGATAAAGTCCCAAGTACTCGCCAACTTCGTCACCGACTTCAGCGCTAAATTAATGCCTGAGGTCGAAAGGGAAGCCTCTAGTACTTCCCCCAAGTTACCCGAACTATGGGTTCTATACACCAATGGCGCCTCCAGTGCGTCAGGATCTAGGCTGGGACTCATACTCGAGGTCCTGACGGGCAAAGTCTGTTAGGTTTTAGTTTTAATGATGAAAATTATATAGTTGCTATTGGTATAGGAACTCAAGGAAAGCATCCAAGATTGAAGGAATCAATTAAAGGGAATCAAGGAAAGCGTCCAAGACTAAAAGAATCAATCAAGGCAAAGATATCAATCCAAGATTGACTGAAGCGAAAAGGAGTATCGAAGATCTTGCAAGATGATCAATCAAGTTGCTATTTTTGGAAGGACCAAGGTTTAAGGAGAAAATCCGGAGCTATCAAGACATGTAGAAGGAAATCCATTAAAGTCCTCTCATCAAGGAAGAGAAACGACATAATAACTTTATTCTTGGAAAGAATCAATTTCTTTCTAAGGATCAAATCTCTTGGGTTGGAAAATCTCTTTAGCAAACGGCCTCCTACAATGTATTTATACACATCTTTGAGTCTTAGAGAAATATACTTTTTTCGAATCAAATACCCTCTTTTTGTTCTACTACAAACAAACATTGTAGCTCTTCTAGATCTGTTGTGTAACAAGTTAGAGAAGAAAGAGAGAGAAATACTAGAGAAATGAGTGACATAGAAACTGAGCTATTGATGTAAACCACACCATTCACTGTGTACTCAAGAAACACATTCACTGAAAGAGAACTCCCTTGCAACCCAAGGGGACTGGACTAGGATTGACATTGAATCCGAACCAGTATAAAAATTCTGGTGTCTTTAATGCTTGCATTTTATTTTTGCATCTTAAATTCTGCGTTTTTTATTATCTCGCTATTACATATAGTCGACTAATTAGAAAACTAGTCAACTTATAGCGATTAAAATATAAAAATAGATAATTCCCCCCCCCCCCCCTGTACTTTTAATTGGTATCAGAGCAAGACTCACACTTTTTCTTTTGCTTAACAGCTTGTGAGAAAATATCATGGCAAATCAAGTTATTGTCGGAGCACTCTTTCAGGAAAGAACATCGCAAGTAAGTCCACCATACTTCAATGGACAACATTTCTCTCATTGGAAAGTGTGTATGGATATATATGCAAAGTCTTATGATGTTAAGGTTTGGAGAGTTATCAAATAGGTAAATTACACACTACCAGCTGCTGCTCAAACACCTGATAATCCTGAAGATATAGATGAATATACTGATGAAAAATTGGCAGTTTTGCAAGTTAATGATAAAGCAAGAAATCTGCTTTATATTGCTATAAGTGGTGAGGAATATGAGAAGATCTCCAGTTGTGATACAACCAAAGAGATGTGGGATAAACTTGACGTCACTTATGAAGGAACCCGTAAAGTGAAAGAAACCCATATCAATATGTTGGTCCATGACTACGAACTTTTCCAGATGAAAGAAGGAGAATCTATTGAATAAATGTTTGCCGGATTTAGCAAAATCATCAGTGATCTAAAAGCTTTCGGCAAACCCTACTCAAGTGGTGATCAAGTTAGGAAAATTCTGAGAAGTCTGCCCACTACTTGGCAGACAACGGTAGTTACCCTTGAGCCACAGGATTTGAACAAATTATCATATGATGAACTTCGAGGAGAAATCATAGCTTTCGAGAAAACTCATCTCAAGAAAACAAATCAAGAAGAGAAGAAGAAAACAGTTGCTTTCAAGGCTACAACTGATAGAACAGAAAATGACATTGATGACAACCCTGAAGCTTTTCAAGAAGAAATTACCATGGTAAGGAACATGGATAGTTTAATGAGAATATACAAGAATACTAAAATAGGAAGAATACCACCTAGGCAAACTAGGCATTATAATGAACAAGACAAAAATAATGGCAAATGTTATGAATGTGGAAGATTTGGGCATGTTCAAGATGAATGTCCTGAGCTTAAAAGAAAGGTATCTAGAGGATTTAACAAGAAAAAATTATTTGGAAGCTGGAGTGATGAAGAAACTTCAGAACACGAAGAGATAGAAAATCTATGCTTCATGACAATCTTGGAAAACGACGTGAACAAGCTCTCAGGGTGCTGGACAGATGAGGACATCTCAGATGATGATTGCAAAGGCGACAACGAGAACTGTTTCATGGCACGAGGTGAAACTAGCGAGGAACACCACAGGAAGAGTCGCAAAGGAAAATGGTACTTGGATAGTGCGTGTTCCAGTCACATGATAGGTGACAAAAATCTGTTTAAGGAAGTTACAATAATAGATTGAGGAAATGTCAAATTTGGTGATGACTCAAAAGGAAAGACATTCGGTACCAGAATAGTTCTTTTTAATAACAACTGTGATATCACTGAAGTTTATCTTGTTGACGGACTTAATTACAACCTTCTGAGTATAAGTCAGCTATGTGACTCAGGGTATGAAGTAAAGTTCAAGAAAACAGGTTGTGCTATTGAAGATGAGATAGGTAAAATAATCCTCCCAGGTAAAAGGTATGGAAATGTCTATATTCTTGATGATTTTGAAAATATAGATGGTGATATTTGCTTAACATCTATATCTGATGATCACTAGTTATGGCATAAGAAACTTGGTCATGCAAGCATGCATTTGATAGAAAAACCTTCCAAGCATGATTTAGTTATTGGTTTGCCCAAACTCAATTTTTCTAGAAATCATGTATATGATGCATGTCAGATTGGGAAACAAACTAGAAGTTCTTTCAAAAACAAAGATGTTGTTTCTACCTCAAAACCCTTGCAATTGCTTCATATGGACTTATTTGGACCTACTAGAATTGCTAGCATAGGAGGAAAACGTTATGCATTTGTTATTGTTGATATTACTCATATTTTACTTGGGTGATTTTTCTATCTCACAAAGATGAAGCTTTGAAAATTTTTGAGATCTTCTGTAAAAAGGTTGAAAAAGAAAAGGGGTGTCTTATTACAACTATTCAAAGTGATCACGGAGGAGAATTTGAAAGTAGAGAATTTTTCTGCAACGATCAACGATACACTCGCAATTTCTCTACTCCAAGGTCACCCCAACAGAATGGAGTTGTTGAACGGAAAAATAGGACCTTACAAAATATGGCAAGAACAATGATACTAGAATATTCATTGCCAAATCACTTCTGGGTAGAAGGAGTAAGTACAACATGTCACATTCTCAATCAATGTCTCATAAGACCCATCCTGAAGAAGACTCCTTATGAACTGTGGAAAGGCAAACGACCCAATATAAGTTACTTTCATCCATTTGAAAGCAAGTATTTCATTCATAACAATAGTAAGGGCGATCTTGGAAAATTAGATCCAAGAAGCGACAACGGTATTTTATTGGGTTATTCATTAAATGGTAGATCCTTTAGAGTCTATAATAAATGCATGTTATGTGTAGAAGAATCAGTACATGTTATCTTTGATGAGAATAACACTTCGGCCGAGAAAGGAATTACCGCAGGTGATGAAGATCAAACTCAGCAAATTCAGGAAACAAGCAAATCTCAAGAGTCGACTAATAAACCTGATGGCATGATAGAGTCAACTAATGAGATCAACAACAGTCAACCAGAACCCCTGAAAGAGTCAACTACTCCTATAGTTCGTCCAAATGAATGGAGAAGTGAACCGGAATATCCTCAAAAATTCATCATAGGAGATCCAAGCGAAGGAATGAAAACCAGGGGAGCTCTCAAGAAGAAAGAAAACATAGCATTAATTTCCCAGATTGAGCCAAATAAAATAGAGGAAGCTCTGAGAGACTCAAGCTAGCTGCAAGCAATGCAGGAAGAGCTAGACCAATTCGACAAAAATCAAGTATGGAAACTGATGCCCACACCAGAAAATGCTCACGTAATCGGAACAAAATAAGTTTCCAGAAATAAGTTGTATGAGGATGGAAAAGTTGTTAGAAACAAAGCCAGATTAGTTGCTCAAGGATATCCACAACAAGAAAGAGTCTAATATGACGAAACCTTCGCTCCAGTAGCTCAACGGGAATCTATACGAATTCTTCTTGCATATGCCTCCTTTAAAGGATTCAGGATATTCCAGATGGATGTTAAAAGTGACTTTTTGAATGGTTTCATTGAAGATGAGGTATACGTGAAACAACCCCCTGGATTTGAAGATTCAAAGTTTCCCTACTATGTGTATAAACTGACCAAAGCGCTGTATGGACTGAAACAAGCTCCACGAGCATGGTACGAAACACTAAACTCATTTCTTATTGTTAACGGATTTACAAGAGGTAAAGTAGATACTACTCTGTTTATTAAAAGATCATCAGAAGGTAATCTCATTATTCAAGTTTACGTTGATGATATTATTTTTGGTAGTACTAGTCCTCTTTTGTGCAAGGAATTTTTAAATCTTATGAAAAACGAGTTCGAAATGAGTATGATAGGAGATCTAACGTTCTTTCTTGGACTTCAAATTCAACAATCTGAAGAAGGAACGTTCATATGTCAAACAAATATACAAAAGAGTTGATTCAAAATTTTGGTATGAGCAATGCCAAAGCTATTGGCACACCAATGAGTCCTTCAACAAGTCTCGACAAAGATGAACAGGGAAATCCTATTGATGAAACCAAGTATCATGGAATGATTGGCCCACTTCTTTATCTAACTGCTAGTCGATCAGATATTATGTTTAGTGTCTGTAAATGTGCCAGGTTTCAGTCAGCTCCTAAAGAATCACATCCGACAGCAGTAAATAGAATTATTCGATATCTTATTGGAACTGTCTCTCATGGATTATGGTATCCACGCTCTAACAATTTTAAACTAGAAGGTTTTTCAGATGCTGATCTTGCAGGTGATACGGAAGATAGAAAAAGCACCAGTGGAACATGCCAATTACTTGGAAAGGCATTGGCATCTTGGAATAGTAAAATGGAAGGATCAGTTGCATTATCCACGACTGGGGCTGAGTATATCGCTATTGGACAATGTTGTGCACAATTACTATGGATGTCTCATCAACTGGGTGACTATGAATTATTCTTTAAACCTATACCAAGTTTCTGTGATAACTCTAGTGCTATATGTCTCTCTAAAATCATGTGCATAATTCTAGGGCAAAGCATATAGACATCAAGCATCATTTCATTAGAGATCATGTCCTTAAAGGAAACAGAGAACTATTTTTTGTTGGAACTACTGATCAATTAGCGGATATTTTTACTAAGACTTTACTAGAGGACAAATTATGTTTTTAAGAGAATTACTTGGTATTATTTGCATTAATCATTAATATTAGGACCTGTGTGCTATTATTATTTTCTGTATGCCTACTGTTTAATTTTCTTTTTTAATCATTAATTGCGCCTCCGAATTCCCTCTTTTTTCCTCTCTTTTTACATCAGTTGCAGAGTTAAAAGAAGGAAAACCAATCATCACGTTTGATCAACTGACACCCATTCCTTTTCTGTACTCAACTGTCAGAAACCTTCTTTTTAATACCTGAAACCTCTTTTCAATCTCCATCGTCCCCATCGCCTAGAAACCTCTCCAAAATCTTTCTCCAACCAAAGCTCTTCAATGGCTAAACACTCTAAAAATCCCTCAGCCTCTACTAGAAAGAGTACTCGCTCCAGAGCAAGACCCCCTTCTCAGCCTGTAGAACAAGTGGACTTAGGGTCTGACCATTTAGAAGGTTTTGCCTCCTCTCAGGCTGACCTCTCAGATCACTCTCATACTTTAGGAGGAAAAGCCTTGGAAAACGGCCTATGGAATAACCCCATGAATCCTTTACTCCAAAGAAGTCGAAAATAGATCTCTCTAGTTCCTTAGAGTCTGACCTAAATTTATGGGATTCTCCAAACAGGGCCTTTTTCACATCTTTGAAAGACAAGCCAATCGCTCATGGGAGGGTAGTCAACCTTGATGACATTGAATCCCTAAATTGTAAGGTAAAAGATCTGTTTGTTTATCAAGGCTGGTCAAAATTATTTTCTGTTCCTCTGCCTAAAGTCTAAGAACCCCTAGTGAAAATGTTTTATGCAAATCTTCGCTCTAGTATGTCTGATAAGTTAGAATCCTTAGTGTTAGGGAAGCGAATTGTTCTTGATTGTGCCATGTTTGATTCAATTTTTCAGTGTAAGTGTTCTAGTTTTCCCATGCTTTTCAAAAATTCCTGGCTTGATGATTTTGAAATCTATTTTGATCAAGAAAAATGGTGTATTGCTGAGTGTCCATCTGAATCTCTCCCAAACTAGTTAGGTCCAAGTGAGGTTAGCTTTGAAACTCGTGTTCTATCCCACATTGTTACAACTACTCTGCTTCCTCGTACTGGTTCTTTCTCTACCATCTCTCAAAGAGATACCTTTATTGTCTATTGCCTTGTGACTAAACTCAAGATCATACTGTCCTCCTGGTCATCAATTTTATGATTGAAAGTGCTGATGATCCCACTAGTATGCCCTATTGCATGGCCATCACTCACATTCTGGAAGTCCATAATATTTCCATCTCTGAATATCCCTTCATCTCTATTTCAAAATCTTACAATTCTAGAGCTTTTGCAATTACGGGGTATATGTGTGTGAAGGGCTCGTGGGTTAAGAAACAAGAAGGATAAGTCAAACATGCTCAACCTGATTCAAAGTCCAAAGCCTTTGTTTCCCATCATAGTCCCAGTTATCCTGACCTTGCTGAGAAACTAGGTGCCATTGACAATCAGCTATCTGCAATCGAAGATCTTCTTGCTGCTACTCATTCCACTATTGGAGACATTCATGCAATTTAAAAAAAAACAGGGTCTGATGTTTCAAAGATAAGAGTTGCAGTTCTTAGAGTTAGGGAAAATGCAGTCAAGGCATTCAGGGAGGTACACGGCAGGCTTGATAGAGTGACTGTTTCGGCCAATGCCAGCTGTGATCAACTGAAGGAGGCGATTTGCAATACTCTTACCTATTTCTTGGGTCGCTAATGTGGAAGATTTAGACAATATTTTTTGTTGTGCTGTTTTGGACTGGATAACTAGTCGTTAGATGATTTTTTTTCTTTTCTTTTGTTTGCCATAACTCTATAGGCATATCATGCTATTAATCATGTTTTAGTATATAGTCTGTTGTTTTCTTATCCCCTCTTTGTTGATGTCAAAAAAGGGGATAAACAGATATATGTATTCGTGCAGGTACATGCAGGGGGGAAGTCGAATAGGGAGTACATGTAGGGGGAAAGTCGACTAGGGAGTACATGCAGGGGGGAGTCGACTAGAGAGTACATGCAGGCGAAGAGATTGAAAACCACTTTAATCACCCACCAATGGACGTACTGCTATAGAGGCATGCCATTCGTATTGAAAAACACAGGGGCGACCTATCAGAGGCTAGTAACCAAAATGTTCAAAGAGCAGCTCAGCAAGACGATAGAAGTATATATAGATGACATGATGGTCAAGTCAAAAAGGAAAGAGGACCACATCGACCATCTGAGGGAAGCCTTCAACATACTCAGATAGTACAACATAAAGCTGAACCCTAAGAAATGCGCCTTCGGAGTGACTTCGGGAAAGTTTCTCGGCTTTTTCGTGTCGTAGAGAGGCATTGAGGTTAATCCCGACCAAATCAAGGCTATAGAGGGAATACTTGAAAATCTGACTAGCAAGAAGCAAGTGCAAAAGCTGACTGGCCGTATAGCCGCCCTGTGGAGGTTCATCTCACGATCCTCTGATAGATGCCACAAATTCTTCAGCATACTCAAGAAGGGCAACAAACTCCAGTGAAATGACGAGTGCGTCAACGCCCTAAGAGAATTAAAAGCATACTTGTCCTCTCCCTCGCTGCTCGCCAAGGCAGAACTCGGCGAGCGTCTCCTAATCTACCTCGCCGTATCCGATGTTACGGTAAGCGCAGTCTTGGTCCGTGAAAACAAAGGTACGCAATCTCCAATTTACTACATTAGCAAAACTTTGGTCGATGCCGAGACAAGGTATACTCACCTCGAAAAGCTATCCCTCGCATTAGTCGTAGCTTCACGAAAGCTTAGACCTTATTTTCAATGACACCCCATCTCAGTGGTCACGACCTTTCCTCCAAGAAGAATCCTACATAAACCCGAGTTGTCAGGTAGGTTGGCTAAGTAGGCCATCGATTTGAGCGAGCACGATATAGTATGTCATTCGCGAACATCGATAAATTCGCAAGTACTCACCGACTTCAACGCTAAATTAATTCCCGAGGTAGAAAGGGAAGCCTCCAGTACTTCCCCCAAGTTACCCGACCTATGGGTTCTATACATCGATGGCGCCTCCAACGCGTCAGGATCTAGGCTGGGACTCGTACTCGAGGTCCCGACGGGAGAATTCTGTTAGGTTTTAGTTTTAATGATGAAAATAATATATTTGCTCTTGGTATAGTGTAACGACTCAGTCGTTCGTTCTGAGAATCTTAGCCAATTTCCCTCATTTATATTTCTTTAGGTGATGCTCATCCGTAAGGTGTGGTATTGGATTGGTTGGTTTGGGTTTGGGATATGATTTGGGAGTCCGAGATAGAGTTAGGCTTGAATTGACAAATTAGTAATTTGGTGATTTTCGGTCAGAAGAGGAATTTTTTTGATAATGGAGTTCGAATGGGATCCCGGAAGTTGGAATAGATTCATAGTGTCATGGTTGACTTGTGTGCAAAGTTTGAGAATGTTCGGACAAGGTTTGCTTGGGTTCGGAGTCATTGGTGGAATTTAGGAGTTTGGAGTTCTTAGGCTTGAATCCGGGATTCGATTTGATGTTGGATGTTGTTTTAAGTGATTTGTTGGTTTGATTAAGTTTGAATGGTGTTATGGGACGCGTTGGTTGAGGTCTTGAGGGCCTCGGGTGTGTTCCAGATGGTTAGCGGGTGAATTAATTGAAAACAGGGTACTGGTGTGCTGAGGGAGTTGCTGGTGTTTCAGAGGGGTGTTCTCTGATGTTTGGAACGCGAAACGTGATGGAAATTCGCAGTCAGCAGTGGATGTTCGCGGGGGAAGCATTATTCTGCGGTCAACGGTGAAGGATGACGCAGACAACAGAAGGTTCTGCGCGACCACAAGAGTTGGGAGGATTTCGTGGTCGCGGTGGGAATTCCGCGGACCGCAGAGTGAGGTTCGCGGCGACGGTGGTTTTTTGCTAACAACGGAATTTGAATCAGAGGGTGCACTATAAATACGAAATTTAGGGTTTTATTTTCATACTTTGACCTAGAGAGCTCGGGTTTTGGAAATTTTTTGAGGAATTTTCAAGAAAACCATCGGGGTAAGTAATTCTAACTCTGTTTTGGCTAAACCACATGATTATAACATTTAATCCATCATTTGATTAGAGAATTGGGAATGAAAATTGGGGAGAAATTGTAGAAACTTCATAAATGCATTTTTGGGAGTTGAACACCGATTGGAGGTCGGATTTTGATAAATTTAGTATAGTTGGACCCTGAAGTGAATGGGTTTCTTGGTTTCGTGAATTTTATCAGATTTCGAGACATGGGCTTGGGGGCCGGATTTGGCTAATTTTGGGATTTTTGATCAAAATTGATCATTTTCATATGGGATTAATTCCCTTAGCATGCATTGATGATAATATACTAATTTTGGATAGATTCGGAGCGTTTGGTGGAAGAGTCGAGTGGCAAAGGCATTGCGGAGTAGGGTTTTGGCTTGATTGAGGTAAGTAACGCTTCCAAACTTGGTTCTGAGGGTTCGAAACCCCGAACTACATGTTATATGAGTAGAATTGTGGTGACGCACATGCCAAGTGACGGGCGTGCACCGTGAGGATTACGGCCTGGTTCATCCCATGGCACCGTTTAATGATTCCTTCTTGTTGATACCCATGTTTATCTCAATGTGAACAAGTAAATATGCTACACATCATGATATATATTATGTTAAGGCGTCGCGCCAATACTGTTGAGACTCGAGTGGTCATTTTCTTGCTGTCATCTCATGTGTTTTATTTATATTCTATACTCAGTCTTTTTCATGCATACCATATCATGTCTTAGTATTGGTTGTTGTTGTTTAGCACATTATATCATGGTTTCGGGCTAGTTCATGGCATTATGAGCCCGTGTGTGTGAGACTGGAGAGTGATGACTTAGTGAGGTTGAGATCCTAATAATGAGTGACAGTTATAGGGTCGGGCTGCACGCCACAACATGTTATATTGATTTATGCCTGGATCTGGCTTATGATAGCGCTTAGGCTGTAAGAGCCTCTCCGGAGTCTGTAACACACCCCCAGTGAGCGCAGTGATATTGTTAAGGTATGGATCTTCCCTGGACATGGATCTTGTCTGAAGTATTTGTATCTGGAGATGGATCTTCTCCATGGGGTTGGATTGGCCTTCCTTAGTACTGAGTGACTACTGTCATATGTGTATATATTCTGGGATGGATCTTCCTTGGGCCATGAGAGCCATATACAATACTGAGTGGACAAGTATGTGAGAGTGGGAGCATATTGTGCATTTCATACAATTGATGCGATCGCATGTAGAATACGTTGAGTTATATATGTTAAACTGTTCGGACATGTACTAATCTTATCACTTTGAGCTGCTCAGTTAACTGAAAACATGCCTAAATTTCTGTACATTGATTCTGTTCTAAATGTTGAGGTTTAGTTCGTCACTACCTCCAAGCCCACAATTTGGGCTTGTTACTTACTGAGTTGGTGTACTCACGTTACCCCCTGCACCTTGTGTGAAGATTCGGGTATCCCAAGCCACGGTAGTGCCAGTTGATCGTTTGATGCCGATCATCACTTGGAGAGTGCGAGGTAGCTGCCTGGCTATTGCAACCCCATTTTTTCTCCTTCCCTATCTACCTTTTGTTTTGTATTTAGACTATTTCCAGAAAATGTTGTCATTGATAAATTTTGAAACAAGTGTAGTATGTCGCATGACTTGGTGACACTCGTTGTTGGGATCTATCTTTCCGTATTTTAACTTGTGTTAATATCTTATTCAAGGTTTCAGTAAGAAAGATTTATTTTTGAATGAGAAATCAATTTGGTAAGGAGTGTGTAGGCTTGACTAGTTCCACGATATTGTCACGACCCAAAATCCTAACTCAGGTCGTGATGGCGCCCAACAGCGGGGTCAGGCAAGCCAACATTTAAACTACTACGGTTCCTTCTCATTTGCCTTAAACATATCATTATATATACTAAGATACAAAGCTTAGATTATTAACCGATTAGGGGTAATTAACCAGTTTTAAACAAAATCAGTCATAATGAGGTGCGAGTCCATAATATGCATATATGTACGGACATAATCTACACAAATACTACGTGTGTGCCAGGAACTAGTGTCACGAGTATCACGGGCATACTAACTGGATATACAAAAGATAGAATATACAATCCCACTGTCTGAAATAAATAGACGGGAACATAGAAAAAGAAACTCCATGGTGCTGCCTGAGGATCGCCAGGAGAAGCAGCTCACCGTGAAGTCAGGTCCGCTACAGTCAATATCTAGATCCGGTCTGACAACCAGATGCACCAGCCTCAGAACCTGTACAGTTAAGTACAGAAGTGCAGCATGAGTACATAAGTAAATATGTACCCAGTGAGTATCCCGTCTAATCTCGAATAAGTAGTGACGAGAGGTCGACTTGACACTCACTAAGGTCCAACAATATAATATATGACAGGATATAACAAAATACAGTAGGCATGTAAGACAGTGAGCAGCACATGCGTATCAAGCACGGAAATCCAGGTAACTACTGAAAATAAATAACGATGGACACTTTCCTTTTCCCCAAACATCTGTCAAGCCAATATCCATGAAACAGTTCTGTTTGGTCGTAAATAAGACAACCGGCCGGAGTCGTAAGGGAGACATCTAAGTACTATTTGGTCGTAAAGCTTCCCCCGTTCACGAATCATACCTGCGACTCGGGTGCTAGTATATTTATACAGAATTATCATAAAGCTTCCCCCGCTCGCAAATCATACCTGCGACTCGGGTGCTAGTATATTTATACAGAATTATCATAAAGCTTCCCCCGCTCGCAAATCATACCTGCGACTCGGAAGGTGACACATAATACCGAATTATCATAAAGCTTCCCCCGCTCGCGAATCATACCTGCGATTCGAGTGGTGACACATATATATATATATATACCGAATTTATCAATAAGCTCAGTAGAGACTACGCTTGTGACAGGGATTAACTAACTGGGAATTCGGATGCAACCTTCCACCATTTTCATGCTAGTTCAAGAGTAATAAGCAACTCAAAGTACGCCTAAAGATACATATAAGGCACATAAAATCATGCTTGTGAGCCCTAAAGCTACCCGACATCGTGTGGACTCTCGTCACTTTGTACGCACGTAGTCCCCCAAGAAATTAAACGCAGCATATAGAACACCTATGGGACAATTCCCTCTTACGAGGTTAGAAAGGAGACTCACCTCGTGTCGAATCTACCTCTCGGACCAAGGATGCGCCCGAAACTCCGAACTCTACACCCGAGGACTCGCAACTAGCCAAATATTGCACAAGTATATCAATTCATGTTCAGAGTAGGGGAATTATCCTATTTATTCAATCATTTCAACATTCTTGAAGAATTCCCAAAATTCAACCCCGAGCCCGCACGCTCGAATTTCGAAAATTCTTGAAGGAATCACTCACCCATAGCCTAAGGATCGTCAATATACGATTTCTACTTGAATTAATACCAATAAATGAGTAATTCATCAAATTCCTCAAGAACCCTAAGTTACTACCCAAATCTTGGTTTTCCACTAATTTAGTAGTAAATTTAACTAGTAATTCATGAATTAAAACTAACTATAGGGTGGAATTAACTTACCTTACAATGGTTGGTCGTGGAGTCCTTCTTCAAATCTCTCAAGGTCTTACAATGGAGGAAAAATGAGAAAGAAAGTGAAGACTCCCGTATTTAATGAATACACTGCCTGGCCTACAGTGATTCCGCACCTGCGGCTCGAGGGACGCACCTGTGGTCTCGCGCCTGCGAGCACAGCTCGCACATGCGGAGCTGGACGAGTGGGATGGGGTCGCACCCGCGGAGGGGAGACCGCACCTGCGAGAAATGAGGGCCTCACCTGGGGCCGCAACTGTGATGCTTGGGATCGCAGGACCGGTCCCGCACCTGCGACTGGGCAACCGCACCTACGGTCACACCAGATCAGGTGCACCAGCAGTTGCATCAGCTGGATTTTAGCCCCGTTTGATGCCCGAGAGGCACCTGGGCCCACCCGAGCCCCCGTCCAAATATACCAACAAGTCCCAAATAACAATACGGACTCGCTCGAGCCTTCAGAACACTCGAAACAATGCTAAAACTCAAAATCACACCCCAAAACCCCTAGAATTATAGCTTAAGAACTTCAAGTTCTTGATTTCTATAACAATGCGTCGGACCGACCTATACTACTCGGAATGACACCAAATTTTGCAGGAAAGTCATAAATGACATAACGGAACTATTCCTGGTCTCAAAATTCCATTCGGACCTCGATAACATAAAAATCACATTCCAAACCAAATTTCAAACTTAAGGAAATTATTATTTCTATATTGGGCGCCGAAATGCTAACGGGTCATCGAAAACCCGTTCCGAATATACGCCCAAGTCCAAAATCATCATACGAAGTTAATGGAACTGTCGAACTCAATTCCGAGGTCGTTTGCTCAAAAATGTTGACCGATGTCAAACTTTGCCAAAAAGGCCACCCTTAAGGAACCAAGTGTTCCTATAACACTCTAAAACACTTCCAAATCCTGAACCACCCGTCCCCGCAATTCACAAATCACAAGAAGCCGATATGGGGAGTCTCATTTAGTGGAACGAGGTCCTAATACGCAAAAAGACTGATCGGGTCGTTATAGATAAGCGCCATCACGACCGGGTTGGTTTTGGGTCGTGACATATAGGAACTCAAGGAAAGCATCCAAGATTGAAGGAATCAATCAAAGGGAATCAAGGAAAGCGTCCAAGACTGAAGGAATCAATCAAGGAAAAGATATAAATCCAAGATTGACTGAAGTGAAAAGGAGTATCGAAGATCTTGCAAGATGATCAATCAAGTTGTTATTTCTGGAAGGACCAAGATTCAAGGAGAAAATTTGGCGCTATCAATACATGTATAAGGAAAGACATTAAAGTCCTCTCATCAAGAAAGAGTAACGACATAATAACTTTATTCTTGGAAAGAATCAATTTCTATCTAAGGATCAAATCTCTTAGGTCGGCAAATCTCTTCAGCAAACGGCATCCTACCAAGTATTTATATCAGATCTTTGAGTCTTAGAGAAATTTAATTTGATCGAACCAAATACCCTCTCTTTGTTCTACTGCAAACAAACATTGTAGCTCTTCTAGATCTGCTGTGTAACAAGTTAGAGAAGAAAGAGAGAAAAATACTGGTGAGACATTGTATCAAAGAGAAACGAGTGACATAGAAACTGAGCCATTGGTGTAAACCACATCATTCACTGTGTACTCAAGAAACACATTCACTGAAAGAGAACTCCCTTGCAACCCAAGGGAACTGGACTAGGATTCACATTGAATCCGAACCAGTATAAAAATTCTGGTGTCTTTAATTCCTACATTTTATTATTGAATCTTAAATTCTGCATTTCTTATTATCTCGCTATTACATCTAGTCAGCTAATTAGAAAACTAGTCAACTTATAGTGATTAAAATTAAAAAATTGACAATTCACCCCCTCTTGTACTTTCAAAGTCATTCGCCAGTCCATACGGTGTCCCGATATGACTAACAATGAGGCTGAGTATGAGGTCGTAATTGCAAGACTAAAACTAGATCTCAAATATGGAGCACGGAGCGTCATCCTCCGATGTGACTCACAACTCATCATCAATCAAGTCACGCGGACTTTCCAAATCAAAGAACAAAGGCTACAAAAAAATATTAGGTCGAGATTTGCAAGTTGTTGCCCAAGTTCGATGAATGCCAACTCGACCAGATACTTCGAGCACAGAACATCGAGGCAGACGGCCTTGCCAAACTGGCGGTGGCTACCAAGATCATAAAAGAAAAGAGAACGTGGTCACTCTCCTCCATTCATCAATAGACCAAGTCGAGGTACGTGCGATAAACATGACTTGGGACTGGAGAAATCGTATTATCTCATATTTGCAGGACAGAGTGCTTCCACCCGACAAAAAATAAGCCAAGAAGCTTCGAATGCAGGTAGCCAGGTACAACATCATCAACAGTGACTTATACAAAAGAAAGTTTGGCGGTCCCCTGGCAAAATGACTAGGACCAAACCAAACGAGACGCGACCTCGAAGAAGTACACAAAGGCCACTGTGGAGCCCACGCCAGCAATCGATCCCTCGTCAGATGCCTCATACGAGCAGGTTAATACTGGCCCACCATGAAAAATGAGGCTGCCAACTTCGTTCAAAAGTGCGAGCAATGCCAAAAATACGCCCCCTTGATTCACCAAGTGGGCGAGCACCTCCACTCAGTCACCTCGCCTTAGCCTTTCATCAAATGATGAATGGACATCATCGGACCCCTCCCAGCAGGACGAGGTAATGTACGATTTCTTTTGGTTTTAACTGACTATTTTTTCAAGTGGGTAGAAGCAGATGCATTCACCCAAATACGCGAACAGGAAGTTATCACATTCATATGGAGAAACATCATATGTCGCTTCGACATCCCCAAAGAAATCAGTTGTGACAACGGAACCCAGTTCACTAGAAAAAAGACCGCTGAATTCTTCGAGAAATGGCAGATCAAGAGAATACTCTCCACGCCATATCATCCCACATGCAACGGTCAGGCAGAATCCTCCAACAAAACAATATTAAACATCATGAAAAAGAAGCTTGAGAACGCCAAGGGACTGTGGCCGGAATTACTACCAAAAGTGCTATGGCCATACCGTACCACGCCAAAAACAAGCATAGGAGAAACACCATACTCACTAGTCTATGGGACTGATGCAGTAATATCGGTCGAGGTCGGTGAACCAAGCCTAAGGTACTTAAACGAGAGAGGGTCAAGCAACAACGAAAGCAGAAGGCAAGACCTCGACAAAGCAGAAGAGAGGAAAGACATGGCCTACATAATAATGATAGCTCAAAAACAACAGGCAGAACGATACTACAACAAAAAAGCCAAAGTCAGGCCGCTCAAGGTCGGGGACTATGTACTCAAAGCCAAAACACAAGTGAGCAAAGACCCACGGGAAGGCAAACTGGGAACCAATCGGGACGACCCATACAAAATCATGGCGGCAACAAGAAAAGGGTCGTTCCAACTATAAACAATGGAGGGGAAACTACTGCCAAACAATTGGAACGTTGACCACCTCAAATACTTTAACTTTTGAAGATGGACGTCCCCCAAGTCGTACTCTTTTTCCCTCACCCAAGTTTTGTACCAATTGGATTTTCTCAGGGAGGTTTTTAATGAAGCGATGAAGAGGGCATCTCGAATTTTATGTGTTAAGTGCATCGCCCGACCTATCAACTACTTCTCCAAACCGACCAATGAAGGGACTAGATAGAATGAGACTTCTCGAATGTACGTACGAACTGAGTAGAAACATGTAAAACTCTCCAATGAATGTATAAGAAAAGAAATATGTGATGTTCTTACATGACTCCACCAAGTTTACACATCACGCCAATGCAAGAAATGTATATTCGACCTCATTCGAATTATCTTTCAAGCCCACATTCGACATCGTTCGATTATTATTCAACTCTGCATTCGACCTCGTTTGAATCGACTTACATTCGACCTCGTCCGAATTATCTTTCAAGTCTGCATTTGACCTCGCTCGAATTGACTTACATTCGACACCATTCGAATCAACTTACATTTGACCTCTTTCGAATTAACTTCCAAGTCTGTATTCGACATCGCTCGGATCGTCTTGCATTCGACCTCGCTCGAATTGGCTTATGTTCGACCTCGTTCAAATTATTATTCAAGTATGCATTCTACATTGTTTGAATCGACTTATATTTGACCTCGTTCGAATTATTTTTCAAGTCTGCATTCGACATCGTTCGAATCGACTTATATTCGACCTCGTTTGAATCATTTCTAAAGACTAATAATAGACTTTGCTCGAATCAACCTATATTCGATCTCATTCGAATAATCATTTCAAGTTTACAATTCGACCTCGTTCGAATCAAGCTATATTCAACCTTGACCAAATGTCTTAAAAACGACCGACAACGTTCGGACCAACTAAAAGTCAGGAACTCTTACAAAGGAAGTCATTCACAGAAAGGAGAAAAGGACCAGAGATACACAAAAAAAAGTAAACCGTTCCATTAAAATCATTCCATTCAAAAAGTATCTTACAAAGGGCCCAAAAGACGCCCCCACAAAAAGAAGAAAAAGAAAGAACAAAAACTAAGTAGAAAACATCACGCCATATCATCTCTGCCATCACCATCGCCACCGGCATACTCATCATCGTGCCAAGGATTAGAAGCAAGCCCGTCTAAACCATCTTCGTCATCATCCATGCCGGGCTTACCGGGGTCATAACCACAGGCTTCACGAGCTGCATGTGCCTTGACACGAGCGTCCTCGAACTCTGCCTCGAAAACCTTCCCGACCGTCAACAAAGCCCTATATATATCAAGTTGGGCCTCAGCATGAACCCACTTTTCATACAACTCCCATGACACACTAGGATCAGTAGAAGTATGAGAGGAAGACGACTAGGCCTGCTGCTGCGCCTTCTCGGCTTTCAGGGAAGCAATCTGCTCGCTCAGGTCTGACAGCTCCGCCTCCAAACCCCATATCCGCTCTTCAAACCTCGCTTCCTTAAGCGCCAAAGTTTCTGCCTCACTAGCCCGCTCAGACCTACAGACGCAGAGGGTACCCCCTAATGCAACCACTTCCACCACGGTGGCCATTATGGCTCTCTCAACTCGATCCAACTCTTCAGCTTTGGCGGTCAACTCGCCCCTCAAGCCGGTAGACCTAGCTTTACTCTATTCGAGCTCGACCCGCAAGGATGCCATCTAAGCCTGAAGATCAAAATTTTCGTCCATCACTCTCTTGCTCACCTCGAGCTCGTCTTCTTTAGCTCTCAGTGTCCTCTCAAGTATGCTACAACTGCCAATAGTCCTCACGAGTTCACCGACTTTCTCCCTCAGCTCTTCATTTTTTTTGTTTCAGCTCATAACGAAGCATCTGAAACTGGCCGTCCTCGCCAAATATGTTGACCAACGTTCGGTGTTTGGAACGGTATTCTCAGTATTTGGACTCCATCTTCTTCTAGAGGGCCTCCCTTTTTCTTCCCGCCGATCACGCTCAATCTCCAAAATGAGAGTCCGTAGATAAAAGAAGATGGATCAACAAAGGCAAACAACATAAAAAAGTGAATGCAGTTAAAACGTGAAAGGAGAACTTACTCGCAGGGCCATGCCGGAGATGCCCAGTGACAGGTTCTCATACCTAAGCTTCTACAACGTCCCGTTCTCAGAATCCGCACATAAAGGAGCGAAGGCCTGAACCACCCGTTCTGAATAAACCAAGAGGTTATAGTCCACGGGGATGCCAATGTTCCGGTTAGACCCCTCAGTTCTTATCTCTACTCGGGTGAACCTCTCTTCAATGTCCCGCACCTCCTCGGAGTCGATGTCGGAGCCTTACCCATCGTTTTCTATGAGGATAGTTTTATCTCTCCCGTCCGCAGATGACGAGCCAACCTCTGTCTTTCGTGCACGTTCCTCCCCCATGGCGGTCCTTTCTGCTTCCGACGGCCTCTTCTCCGCAGTGACCTTCGACGCGGGAGTATCCTCGATGACCAGCGGATGCGCTGACTCTGCTTCCAATACAACCGGCCCCTCAAGCGCGACATCGGTCATGGTGACCATGCTAGTCTCTAGCCTCCACTTTATTAATGGAGCCACCTCCTCCTTGCCGTGAGAAGAATCATCGATTTGCTGCATAACCAGGCGTGTCGGGGCCTCTGCCGACATAATGGCCTCCTGTGAGCCGGAGTCACAAAATGACAGGGTCTAAGAATGATCACTCCTTATAGATTCTGCCAGTACAAACTGCATCCCAACCGAGGCGACCGCCTGACGGAACGCAGGTACGGGAGCCTTCGCCTTTTTAAAAGCCCATCGACCTGACACAAAGAGGAAACCATGTCAATAAACAACAACTAATACTAACAAGCTATAACTGAGGCAAAACAATTACAAGGCCAGAATCTAACTTACCGATCGAAGGCTTGGGCCCAAACCTCCTGTTGAAAGATGCCCAATCACGAATCCCCACAGTGTGAGACAGGATGCGATCTACCCATTCATCGATGTCGGTGACCAGAGAAAGTGGACGTCTCTCAGCTAAAAATGAAAAGAAACGAATGAGTCAAAAACACGAAGAAAGGTAAACAAACGCACTTTAGATGGTAAAAGATACTTACAATTAAAGTTTCACTGCTTAGGGAACCCGCTTGGGTTCGCCACCACGTGCTCGGTCCTGATGAAGAAATAGTTGAACCAGAACCGGCGGTTTGCTTTGTCATCCATCCCCCCACCATCCCTTTAGTTCCGCAGTGTCTAAGAAGAATCATTGTGCCCCTTTAAAAGCTCGGCAAGAAAAGTTGCAACAGATGACGGATAGAGACCTCGCAGCAAGCCAACTCCGCGAACTTTGTCAACATAAGAGAAATTTTGTAAAGGTAAGGGGAAAGATGTGTCGGGCAAACACCGTAGAAACGACAGAACTCTTCCGCTAATGGAAGAAGAGGAAGAGAATAGCCCACCAAGAACGGTTAGACATAGAACGCGCAATACCCAAGTCGGTGGACTCGTATCACGTCGCCCCCCCCCCCGGAGCGATATCGATATGGGCGGGGATGTGGAATTTGGACCGGAGGGCAGAGATTTGCTTCGACCCCATCCCAGACAATACCAGCTCGGGGTCGGGGATGGGATTTTTTGATAAGTCGTTCCTAGACATCGGATTACGTGGAATGACCTCCTCCACAGTGGGGAAGCTCTCGTCTTCCACAAACACAGGTCCTCCGCCACCGGAGGGCATAACCACCGATAATGGGGTCGAATTAGACTATCTCAGAGTTGTGAGTCTATCTCAGAGACTATCTCACAGTTGGGAGTCGAATTGGTCATTTTTCGATGGTATGTATGTGGTGGAGCTGGAAAAGAGAAGGTGTTGACGGTGGAAGAATGAGGAAGCAAGAACTAAAGAAGAAGAAGAAGAAGCAGAAACAAAGTGCAAAGATAAAGTTAGAAGATGCGAAAATGTCATTTGGAAATTTCCCCCCTCTATTTATAAGCAATTATGGCGCTCGAATCGGTGCAAATAACCGTCAGTGGCCCAAGAACCGAAGCAACAGAGGCCCGAGAAATGATGCTTTGCGTTGGGAAGACGAGCAATGATGACGCACTTGGCCATGATGTCATCCTCCACCTGCCCCGCTGACCACGACCTTTAGAACTACATGTCACCATCTCAACGGTGACTTATTCTGCTCGGCCATCATGTCGGAATTTCTCCTTAACGACTGCAGATAAGGTCCGCTCACCAGGGTCTACCAAGAAGGCGACCTCGGTAAGCGAAGGGACTAACTGTATGGGTCAAAATCCGACTAGGTTCAGTGAGTGCAAATGAACGAGTTATTGCCGAGGTCGAGCAGAGTCCAATAGCGAGGAGTCGCCATGCGAAAGACTGAGGTCGTGGTCAAATAGAGAAGAGCATTGTTAAGGGCTGGGATAATCTTAGAAAGATAGAAAGGAATATTCCATTGAATATGCCTCTTATTGTACTTTTTAGGGTTTCTTAGGAATATCCCTTATAAATAGTAAGTAGGGAACAAAAAGGGATCTTCTTCACTTTTCTGATAAGAGCATTTCTGTAAGAAATTGATTATCAAGAATATATACAAAAGTTAGTCTTGTCGCTCCTGTTTAATTTCATTATTTGTTATATTTTTCCACTCACAAGATCCTAGAACACTTTGTCCATCTTCATAGTTTATTGTCATACGTTGTTGTCAGAAGAAGTAATCGTTCACCTCATTCAACATTTGAGTGATAAATTCCTTCTAATTACATTTATTGTCATTTGTCACATTTATTGCATGTCATTATCCTCATATTCATTGGCAATCATTGAGCATTTATTTGATATTTATCAATTTAGGACACGGTCCCATATCACCGCTATATTCTAATTTTAGATCTAGAATTTATTACGTTTAACTAAGATTTGTCCTTTATCACAAAACTTAATTAATTTAACAAAAAGTTTAACACTTTTTTGTCAAACAGTTGTTATATTCATATTTTTATAAATCTATTTTGCAACCGCATAACATGATATGTTTAGATCATAGATTTAAAAAAAAAATTATATTCTAAATTCGTGTTCAATCAAACACTTTCATACAAAAGGGAATATCATAATGACATAAAGAAGTGCTTGAAAATTTAAAAGATATAAGAGACATTACTTGAGGGTGGGGGATGGGAAAATGACTATAATTTAACGTATAAGGAGAAGATTTTGACTAGAAACTAAAGTTAGGGGGGAAAATGACTTTTTTCTTGTTTAGATTAATAGGAGTAGGAAAGTTTCAACATCAATTTTAAGATGTTGACCTTAGAAAAAAGTAAAGGTACTATCACCTATTGCTAATTAAGCTGTGACCAATAACTACTTAGTCCTTATACTAATCAAAACATGCAACCACAGGCGTTATTTCATTTTTATGGCCGGGATGTATACAATATGAGGATGGATTCCCTTTATAAGAAAGGTTATCTAAGAATCCGGATTAAAAATACTCCGTCCGTTTCAATTGATGTGAACTATTTGATAAAGCACGGGGTTCAAGAAAAGAGAGAAGATTTTTAAATTTGTGGTATAAAATGAGACACATATATTTTATGTGGCTATAAATCATTACATAAAGGTAAATTGTTTCCAAATAAGAAAAGAGATCATTATTTTTAGCACCGAAAAAAAAAATATGTTCACGTAAATTAAAACGAATGGAGTAAAAGAAAAAGGATAATACATGAGGATCTTCAAACTAGTTCTGATTTTTACATCACGATCTTAAATTTGACGGGAATCCTATTACACTTTGAGCAACTTCTAAGTGGTATTAAATTTAGGGGTGTACAAACTGAACCGGAAAATCGCATCAAATCGAAAAATCAAATCAAATTGATTGAAAAATTCGACTAGGTTTGGTTTGACTTGGTTTGGTGTTGAGTAAAAAAAATTCAAACCAAACCGACATATAAATATATAATTGTATATATATTTTTAAGACTTTATATTGAATTTTCTTTAAAAAAATATTTGAGATCCTCTCATGTGTTAACCTAGAAAGCGTACATTAACGAAAATTATTGTTAAACGACTAAGAAAATAACTATCATGTATTACTAAAAAATTCTCCCATTAGAATATTTTAATAGATCATATGTTTGTCAATTTTTTCAATATTTATTAAACATATATTCACTTATAAAACTTTATCTATAACTTTAACAAAGTAAGATTGGAACTATTCATGTAACAAACGAAAACTCGACAAACCCGACAAAATCGAACCAATCCAAACTGATATAATTAGTTTGATTTGATTTTAATAAAAACTGAACCAATCTGGTCCATGTACACCGTAGTATTAATACTTCCTTCTCGCAAACGCCAGTTTTAAGAACGAGGTGGTTGAACGCACCAATCATTGTTTGTCACGTGCCAATTTGATTTAAAAAGATCATTTTTCCTTTTTATTATATATACACACTATATATGACAAGAATATCATGCTCATCAACTCCAATTTACTGCCTCCATGTTGGATTAGGAAGAAGTAGTCTGCAACACATCTCCAAAACCTCCCTCTCTAACATACTGAATACACCTTGAGAATTCAGGCCTTGCTGTTGCCTTCTTTTTCTTCTTTGTTTCAAATAGACTGAATATTGGATGAATCTTGCTCGCTTTCTTTGCTTCCTTTAACTGAGTTGTCGCCCGGAAATTCTCCTCGGACGTCACCTTCTTAGACGAAGAACTAAAGAACTTAGCAGCAGCTGGAACAGTTCTGTTTCTGCTCAACTTTGGTTTCCCTAATATTGGAGCAGAAGCCTCTTCCTCCTTAATCAATTCTTCATATCCTCTGTAGTCTCTTCGTGTACTCATTGCTCTAAACATGGCTTTAACTTACGAAAAATAATACAGCTACCAAATGAAGGAAGAGAGTACAATCGATTGAGAGATGAAGAAATTAGAAAACAAGGATATGTTATATAGATAGGCTGAAGGAGTTATTTAATTCCTATTAATTGAGGTATTTTAAAGCAGCTGTACTTAGCCTCATTTTTTCAAAAATTGCGTGCGCCACGTGGCTGTAAGGCGTTGAAAATTTAGTGCTTAAGAAGCTGGAACTTTCCTTGGTTTGACTTCTTGTGATAAAAAAAGTAATTAATAGAATGGAACTTTGACCATATAATGGTCGAAAAAACAACAGCCATTATTATATATGCAAGTGTCACCATAGAGCTGTATATTCCAACAAGGCATACTATGAATTTTAGAGTAGATGTTAAAGACAATATTTTATTATATCTTTCTTTTTGTTGAAAAAGGAATCAATTTGGATAATATTTGATTAGTGAAGACCAACGTGCATGTTTGAACGAGTAAAAAAAAATTATCGATAGAATAGAAAGATCTTTAGTATACATCAGATAATTATGTTTCGCCCTTATTTCGCAAGGACCACCCATTTAGTTGGTGAAGCAGCCGTTCGAGGTTATATAAGTGTTTCTTTATTTGTTGATTGAATTATTGTAAAACCTTTACAATGTAACTAATTAAGCTTTAGATATAACTTCTTAAAAGCACTCCATATATGCTCGTCCACAAGTTTTTGTAGATCTAAGAAATTTAAATAAAATTGGCTCCTCCAAATTTTCAAACTTTTAAACGAAATTGCTAAAATGAGCTTAACAGCTTGTTTGAGTGGTCGTTATCTATTGTATTCTATCGTATTGTTACTTTAGATACGATGTTTGTTTTGGTTGTTACTTAAATTTTATTGTAGCGTATCGTTAAATTCATCGTTACGTAACGACGAAATGTGCCACTTTATGTAACGACCGATTTGGTGTGGTTGCGCCGTTATCTTGTCTTATTATCTCATCTCACCCTTCACTATTATTAAATAATTTTATTTTATCATTTACTCTACCTTTTTATATATTAAATTTATTTCGTATCATAATTTTTCTTTATAATATTGCGAAATTTATTCTTCATATTGTTGGTGGTGCATGATATCATGACAACGGCAAACGATACAATCTATCCAAATATTGTATTCGTCAAACGATATAGTACAATACAATACGATACAATACATTTTGAAACAACGTGAAACAACCATCCAAACAAGCTGTAAGTCGGAGACAGAACCTTTAAAAGAGGATTAAGAACAGAACTGTTTGACCCAAAATTTAGATCTAGATTTAAACAATTAAATTTTCTAACAAAATAGAGTTAATCTTAGCCATTATTAACATTCAATAGATTATTTAACTAATGTCACAAAGTCTGTAGGAACAATGATGGACATATAATAATAAATAACATTTATGGCCCAAATACAAAGTAAATCGCATTAAATAGCAATAAATGGTGTATAATGGTATTTATGTAAATAAATGTAAGAGAGATGACAAAAAAGGGATGAAATCGTGTGATATTCCCTCTGGTAATGATAAATGATTGATGAGTTGTTGAATATTCAGATTCTCCTTGGATCGTGGGAGAAAAGTTAGATAAGGATCTCAAGAAAAATGTGTCTTTTGTAGGTACTCCCTCCGGTTCAAAATAAGTGATTTTCTGGCTTTTTCTTGTGATCCAAAATAAGTGATTTTTTCAGATTTCAAGAATGAATTAATTATTTTTTCTCTACATTGCCCTTGGAGTAAAAATAGTGTTGGAGTATGTGTTAGGAGTATTTATGTGGGATAGTAAATGTTACTATGGTCAATGTCATTGCTAGTTAATGCTAAAAAGTGGATTTCTTAATTTGCGTAAAAACATGCAAAAAATCACTTATTTTGGACCGGAGGGAGTATATAATAAAGCAAGTATCTTTAGAGAATGTCAAAGTGTTGTTCTTTTACAAATCAGTGTCCAATCTCCTTTATAACTATATCTCTTTCTATTTAAAAGGGGACAAGTACCATAAAATCCTAACAGTAAAGATTTTAAGAATATTCATTGAAATATTCTCTTTAAAGTGAGATCCCCAAAACTAGCCGTTACTGCTCCATTAAGGAGGGCACTCGTCCTCGACCTCGATCTCTGTTGACTCCTCGGCCTAGACCTTATCTTTCGTCAGATCATTTCGACCTTGAATCCGTCTTTTGTTGAAATCATATTGATGACACGTGGCACCTTTTGAAGGCTCCCTTAGTGGCGTGGCCTAAATAAAACTAGGATAATTTTTTGCGTATACAGTTAGTCCTCCGTCTTTTGAGGTCGCCTACGTGGGAGGGTTCAATGAGCAGATAATGTCGCATAGGGTTGTCTTGGTAGTCGAGCTCGCTAAACAGATAACATTGGTCATGTAATCGTAACGAGTAGGCGATGTGGCTCTTTGTGGGCCGCATATTTCAAATTTCTTAAATTTCCTAAATGATTTGTTGGAATCATCTGGTCCAAGAGAAGGAGTGACATCATGACGTCATATGTCATGATGATGCTAGTTCCTGATGCATTGCATCGATTTGCGCATAATCTTTGATTAGATCTGTCGTTTCAATTTTGGTGCCAATTATGATGAGCCGTTTCGGGCTTGGTGTCCATTATGACAAACCGTTTCGGGTTTGATGCCTCATTATGACAAGTCGTTATGAAGGAGGTTGTATCTTCTACACCCCAACGCAGTTCCATGAAGGATGGGGAGAAGGATGGGGAGAAGGATGTGGATCGACAAGAAGATAATGCTTAGTATGACTCTGCCTATGGTCAAGGTAGGGATGGAAAGGGAGTTGAAGGACGAGAAGGCGAGGGTGTTGAGGGACGTGATGGCGATGGCCAGTAGTTTTGTATTAATTTTTTGTGTAATTTTTGTTGGTGTCATTGAGCGCCTTTGTAAAACACTCTTTATCTAAGTATTAGTATCAAGGTTGATCTTTTTTTAACATGTACCTTTTTCATTCCTGTGATTTGTTTCTGTACTTGTATGTATTGCTTATTTATCTTTTTTATTGTTGTCGTCTTCTAGTTGGCCGTAGACTTTGAGCCGAATGTCCATGGGACATATCGGCCCTTTGTTTATATAGGTCAAGTATGTCTCTCATGTGGCCGAGGGCCGATAGGTGTTGTTCGATCTTGGTCGAACTTAACCTTTCATCAAGTTGTGGCCGAGGGCCGATAGGTGTTATTCGAACTTGGTCGAACTTTACCTTTCGTTAAGTTTTGGCCGAGGGCCGGTAGGTGTTGTACGAAGTTGGTCGAACTTAACCTTTCGTAAGTTGTGGCCGACGACCGATAGGTGTTGTTCGCGCTTAGTCGAACACAACATTTCATTAAGTTGTAGCTGAGCGCTGGTAGGTGTTGTTTGAGGTTGGTCAAACTTAACCTTTTGTTAAGTTGTGGTCGAGCGCTGGTAGGTGTTGTTTGAGGTTAGTCGAATTTAACCTTTCGTTAAGTTGTGGTCGAGGGCCGATAGGTGTTGTTCGAGATTGGTCGAACTTAACCTTTCCTTAAGTCTTGGACGAGGGCCGATGTGTTGTTTGATCTTGGCCGAACTTAACCTTTCATTAGATTACAACTGAGGGTCGATAGGTGTTGTTCGAGCTTGGTCGAACTTAACCATTCTTTATAACAGCTTCGATAAAAAATAATTTCGATTACTTTGGCGTCATTGCTCTGATTACATTATTTTTCCCTTGGGAAATTTTTGGAGAAAGTTACAAGTTTTGGGTGTTGACTGACGTTTTAGTCCCAGTCCCAGTATATCTAGTCCCTTCATTGTTCGGCCTGGAGAATCTGAGGAGTCGGGCAATGAAAAAATCAGTATGTTCTCAAACACTCCAACTGAAAGTGTCCCACTCATCGCCTCATTAAAAACCTTAAACCCTATTGGGATAAAACTCAAGTGAGGGAAAAAAGAGTACGACTTGGGGGGAACTTCTTGTTTTCTAGAAGTTGAACTATTTGAGGTGGTTGATATTCCAATTGTTTGGAAGTTATCTTTTTTTTCCTTTGCCAATAACTTTGTATGGCCCATCCCAATTGGTTCCCAATTTTCCTTCTCGTGGATCCTTATTTGCTTGGGCTTTGGATTTGAGTACGTAATCCCCGATCTTGAGCGGTTGGACCTTTGCCTTTTTGTTGTAGTAACATTTCGTCTGTTGTTTTTGGGCGACCATCCTTATGTACGCCATATCTCTTTGATCATCGACCTCATTGAGCTTTTATCTCCTACTTTCATCGTTGCTGGTGCTGCTTTCATGGGAGTACCTCAGGCTGGGCTCTCCGACCTCGACCGGTATAATAGCTTTTGTTCCGTAGACAAGGAAATAGGGAATCTCTCATGTGCTCGTCTTCGGGGTGGTTCTATGCCCCCATAATACTTCTGGTAGTATTTCCGGCCACAGTCCCTCGACGTCTTCGAACTTCTTTTTTCTTCATGTTCAATATGGACTTATTGGATGATTTCGCTTGCTAGTTTCTGGCTGGGTGATCGGGGTTGAAAATAGCCTCTTAATGTGTTATTTTTCGAAGAATTCGGTGGTTTTCCTTCTTGGGAACAAGGTTCCGTTGTCACAACTTATCTCTTTAGGTAGGATGTATCGGTAGATAATGTTTCTACATATAAAAATGATTACCTCTTGTTCGCGGTTGCGAATTTGGGAGAATTTTGTTGCCTCCACCGATTTAGAGAAATAGCCAGTATAAATTTACAGAAATCATACGGTACCTTACCCCGGTGGAAGTGGACCCACGATTCCCATTCCCTACTTAATGAATGGCCATGGATAGGTGACCGAATGAAGGTGTTCGGGTTCTTAGTAAATTATAGGGGCGTGTTTCTGACACTGCTTGCATTTCTTCAAGAACTCTGAGGCATCTTGCCTTATGGTGGGCCAGTAGTACCGGCTCATATGAGGCATCTGACAAGTGCTCGATCACCCAAATGAGCGCCGCAGTGGCCTTCATGTACTTACCACGAGAAAGCTTTGGGTTTGATTCAGACCTAAACACTTTGCTAAAGGGCAGCCATATGTTCTCTTGTATGAGTCGTTATGAAGGAGGTTGTATCTGGCAGCTTGCATTCTTAGTTTTTTAGCTTTCTTTTTGTCGCTTGGGAGGGTTCCATCCTGCAAATATGTAATAATACAGTTGCTCCAGTCCCAAGTTAAACTTACATATTTTACCTCGATTTGGTCTAGTGACGAGTTGAGGAGATGGACTACGCTTTATCCCCGATCGTGATACTTATGGTGGAGGCGACCAACTTGGCGAGGCCATATGCTTCAATGTTCTGAGTTCATGGGATCTGGTCAAGCTGGCATTCGTCGAAGTTGGACAGCAACTTACAGATCTCGGCTTGATATTTTTGCAACCTTTGTTCTTTGATTTGGAGAATCACAACGGAGTCTCAACCACTTCGTCCCATTCTGAGTGCTAGCCTCAACCCTGCAATTACGGCCTCATACTCGGCCTTATTGTTAGTCATATATGAGCATCTTATGGACTGGCAAAGTGTTCGCCCCATATTTGAGTGCTAGCCTCAAACCTGCAATTACGGGCTCATACTCGGCCTTGTTGTTAGTCATATATGAGCATCTTATGGACTAGAAAATCACTTCGCTAGTGGGGACCTCGAGCACGAGTCCCAGTCCAAATCCAGAAGCATTGGATGCACTGTCGATGTATAGGACCCAGAGGTCTTGTGTTTGAAGAGAAGCTTGAGCAGCTTCCTTCCTAGCCTTGGGCATTACTTTTGCGCTAAAGTCTGCGACGAATTTGGTGAGCACTTGCGACTTTATTGCTATTCAAGGTTAATACGTGATGTCGTGCTCACTTAGCTCGGTGGCCCTTTTGGCCAGCCTCCCCGCATCTCGGGTTTATAAAAAATGCTTCTTAGGGGAAAAGTGGTAATGAACGAGATATGGTAGCACTGAAAATAGGGTGTAAGCTTCTGTAAGGCTACGACCAAGGCTAGGGCCAATTTCTCGAGGTATGGGTACCTCATATTGGCGTCGACAAGTGTTTTACTGATGTAATAAATAGGAGATTGCGTACCTTAGATTTCTCGAACCAGTACCGCACTTACTACTACTTCAGAGACGGAGAGGTAGATGAGGAGGTGTTCCCTAGGTTTGGACTTTGAGAGTAAAGATGGTGATGACAAATACGCCTTTAGCTCTCACAGTGCTTGCACGCACTCGCGCGTCCACTCGAGGTTGTTATACTTTTTGAGTACGCTAAAATACCTATTACATATATTATGACCGCGAGATAAATCTTGAAGAAGCAGCAACTCAACCATTCAGTCTTTGGACTTCCCTCATAGTAGTCAATTACGCAGGTATTTCGTTGAAAGTCTTGATTTGGTCCAGGTTAACTTTAATTCCTCGTTGCGATACTAAGAAGCCCAAAAATTCCCGAGGCTATGCCAAATGCGCATTTCTCGGGGTTTAATTTCATCATGTACTGTCTTAGTATGTCAAAAGCTTCCTTCAAGTGGTCGATGTGATCTTCTGCCCTCACGGATTTGACTAGCATGTCATCGATATATACCTCCATGGTCTTGGAGAGTTGGTCCTTGAACATTTTTTTTACCAAACTCTGATAGGTAGGCCCTGCATTCTTCAACCCAAATGGCATGACCCTATAACAATATGTTCCCATGTGGAAGATGAACATGGTTTTTTCTTTGTCTTCTTCTTCTAAGAGTATCCATTTAGACCCGAATATGCATCTAGGAAACTAAGAAGGTCGTGCCCGGCCTTTGCCTCAATGAGTTAGTTGATATGTGGTAACGGGGATGAATCTTTTGGGAATGCTTTGTTTAGGTCTGTGAAGTCCACGCACATACTCCATTTCTCATTTTTCTTTTTGACCATTACCACATTGGCTATCCATTTGGAGTACTTTGATTCCTTGATTGAATCGTTCGCTAGTAGCTATTCTACTTCCTCGTGGACAACATCATTTATGGTGGGGTTAAACTTTTGTTGGACTTGCCTTATCGGGGGATAGAAAAGGTCGACATTCAATTTGCGTGTGAGGATCTCTTTGGGGATGCCTGACATATCTGCATGGCCGAAAGCAAATAAATCTGCGATAGTATTAACATTGACTAAATTTACCTGGTTCCTAGAGCTTGCAACCTATGTAGGCCTTTTTACTGAGGCCGTTATGGTCTAATTCAATGGAGTTGAGGTCTTCAATGGTTGATTCTGCGGCTTCGACAATTTTGGGGTCCATACTGACTTCTCTAGCTCCTTCTTGTGGCGACCTCGACCCGCTGATTGCTACACTTCTTTTTCCTTGTCTTTCTTTTGTTGAGTTATCGTGTTGTCCATGGAAATTCGGTAACATTCCTGGGATGTGCATTTTTCCCCTCGTATGCTGAATATTCCCCAAGGTGTTGAGAACTTGATCACTTGGTATAAGATGGCGGGACGACTCTCATAGTACGTATCCATGGTCATCCCACTATGGCGTTATATGTGGTGTCATGGTCGATGATGTGGAACATTGTCTCTAAAGTTTCCACCGGCGAGGACGGGGGGTGTAATTTCTCTCGAACTTCGTTCAACTGCATTGTTAAAACCGGTTAGTGTGATGCAATGTGGCATTATCCTATCCTCGAGTCTCATCCGGGCGAGGACTCGGGGATGGATGATCCATACTCTATTTCCATCATCTACTATGATACGTTTAACATCAGTATCTAAAATTAGTAAAGTAATGACTAGGGAATCATTTTGAGGGAAACTCAAACCGTCGACATCTGACTCGTCGAAGATGACGCTTTCTTTGAGTCCGTCATACCATTCGTGGGTGATTGATCTTTTGAGCTTGTGGGTGGAGGTGAAATTGGCGTTGTTGCTGACACCAATAATTATATTAATGGTACGAGCTGGTGAGGGCGGCTTTGGTGGGCCTTGGCATTCTCGACCCTTGGCAAAGGTATTTGTACCTTTATCGCCGAGCAATTCTTTGAGGTGTCCTTTCTGTAATATGTTCGCTACATCTTTCCTTAGGGTGATGCAATCTTCTATTTTGTGTCCAATCTCCCCATGGAATTCGCAAAGGGCGTTGGATTTCTTAGTGCTCGTATCATACCTCGTCTTCGGTGGCCACTTCACCTTTATTCCAAGCTCCTCAAGGGCATAGACCACCTCTGTGGGTGAAACACAAAAATTGTCAGCAGATAACAAATGGGGCATATATCTATCATTCTTGTGAGTCCACGGTCTCGACCTGAACGAGCCATCATCATAGTGAAAATAGGGAGGAACGGGTGTCGCTGATGTCGTTCTCTGTTTGGCCGCGAGACTGGGTGATCCCTCTTTATATTGTCTCTTCGTTCTTTCTTGGGCTCGACTTTTACCGAGATGAGTGATCGAGTTGGTCTATTGAGGTCGTCATCATCTTCTCGGACCTCGGCACAGTAGGCATTTTGAATTCATCCCAAGTGATTGGAGGATACTTCATTAATCGGCTCAGCAACTTTTTGGTCGCTCTTGGACCCTCTCTACTCAACCGTTCTGAAAGGCTGTGACGGTCATCCCTTCGGACACATTTGGTAAGGTCATCCTTACCCTGTTGAACCGGACGAGGAAGTCCCTCAGCCCCTCTCCTATGGATTGTTCGATGGCGAAGATTTCATTCGCTTTTGTTTCGGCTTTTTTGGCCCCGACATGTGTCGTCACGAACTTGGCGGCCATTTCTTCAAACATTTCTATGGAGCGGGCTGGTAGTTGTGAATACCATGTTAGTTCCCCTCTCGTGAGGGTTTCGCCAAATTGTTTCAGCAAAACGGAGGACACTTGCTCCTTACTGAGGTCGTTTCCTTTCACATCAGTGACATAATGAGTCACATCCTCTTCGGGGTCGGTTGACCCATCGTATATTTTGAGATATGGTGGAATTTTGAAGGTCTCTGGTATGGCATGTATGGCCGCTTCCTTGCTATACGATTATTCTACGAAGCTTCCGGCGTCCCTTTTTGGTAGTAATTTAGGGGCGCCAGATATTTTTTCTACTCGTCCGTGGTGTTCTTTCATTTGGTCTCTAAGCACCTTGTTCTCATTCTCCATTTCTTCTGTTATTTTTAAAACAGCGGCGAGCACGTTCTCACCTGCACTGTCAGTAACATTGTTAGTTTTACTTGGAGTTGGGGGGTCTGGTCGATCGCCATGTTGGTCCCCTAGTTGTACCGTGTGCGCTTTTGTGGTTTTTATTGTCGTGCATGGAGCTTGTTTGTTGAGTACACTTATTAGGGTATCAGTTAGCCATGCTTCGAGGAGCATTTTCATAGTAGGTGGCGTCCTATTCTCCTACGGAAGCTCCTTTCCCGTTTGGTTTCGTTGTGATGCAAAAAAGGGCAAGCGGCCTCTCTAGCTTGGGGGAGGCAATGGGCCTCTTTGCCTAGTGTTTCATAGCTTTCGTTGATGCGCTAAGGAGGTTAAGGGAACGTCATTTGTTGCCCTAGTCCCATTTCTTTGGTTACCTACCATGGAAGTTTTTGTACGTGCAAAGAGGAGAATAAACTTTGTGGCTTGTTAGGTTATCAAGTCAAGTGAGTTGTAGATCTTACGGAGACAAAAAGATTAGCTGAAAAATTCCCCACAGACGGTGCCAAACAGTTTGACCCAAAATTCTAGGTTTAAACAATTAGATTTTCTAACAAAATAAGGTTAATCTTAGCCAATATTAACATCCAATAGATTACTTAACTAGTGTCGTGACAAACTGTCACAAAGCCTGTGGGAACAGTCGTGGACATATAATAACAAACAACATTTAATGGCCCAAATACAAAGTGAATAGCATTAAATAGCAATAAATGGTATATAATAGATTTTATGTAAATAAATGTTAGGGAGATGACCGAAAAAGGATGAAATCGTGTGATATTCCTTCTGACAATATAAATGATTGATGCGCCTTTGAATATTCGGATTCTCCTTGGATCGTGAGAGAAAAGTTAGATAAGGATCTCAAGAAAAAGATATCTTTTGTATGTATATAATAAAGCAAGAATCTTTAGAGAATGTCAAAGTGTTGTTCTTTTACAAATGAGTCTCCAATCCCTCTATAACTATGTCTCTTTCTATTTATAAGAGGACATGTGCCACAAACGCTAATAGTACAGATTTTAGGAATATTCACAGGAATATTCTCTTTAAAGTCAGATCCCCAAAACTAGTCGTCACTGCTCCGTTAAGGAGGGTACTCGCCCTCGACCTCGTTCTCTGTTGACTCCTCGACCTAACCATTATCTTTCGTCAGATCATTAACCTTGAATCCGTCTTTCGTTAAAATCATATTGATGACATGTGGCAGCCTTCGAAGGCTCCGACCCCAGAGTGCTGACGTGGCTTAAATATAACTAGGATAATTTTTGGCCAGTACATTAACAAAGTCATCATTCCTATGCATTCAACAATCTATATAACGGTAATTTTGCCGGCATGTACATTTTGGAATAACATTTTATATTAGTATATAAGATTTGTTATACTTTATTGGCAAAATAATAGACCTTTTTTGTTTGACCGTTGTACAAGTTTCAAAATAGGGTTAATTCCACAAAAATCCCTAAAATATGGCTTTGATAGTAAATTAAAGTTTAATTTAATTTGGCTTCTTTATTGACTTGTAATGCCGAATTGCGGATAGTTCAAATTCATCAAGACTAAACTGTCATCGTTTTGTAATTTGTTCATATCTTGTTGCTACAATAATCAAATGCAGATTTTTGGAAAATATCACAGTACTATTCTATCATCCCTTGCTCTAATTCCAACTGTTAATTTCCACGGGGGAAGACACAAGTGGTCGGCAGGTAAATTGGTAAAACGAGGACTCGCGGCTTGAATAAGTACTATCCAGGACAATAACGCAACAAGTTGAACAAAAATTGTGCACAATACTGCAATAAATTCGTACAATCAGCTTAACCGCGCGCGCGTTCAAGTCCTTTCTTTCTTACTCGTCTATGAACATTTTCCAGTAACAACCAACACTTTTCCCATAATCTCTCAAAAAGAGAAGTGAGAATGTGACAACTAATAAACCCAACTCCTCAATATGATGGTATTAACAATAGGAATTACTGAGACAAATTTGTATCTAGATATAGACAAGAAGGGAGATGAGGAAGAACAGATACAGAAGGGGGATGAGAGGAAATCAGAGATCACTCATGATTCAAGTCTATCATATTTCAACTACTATACTTTCTTATTTATAGTTGTTGCTCTTCTAGAATTTGCTCCTGCTCACGCATTCTCTGTTGCGAATTCTTGTGCCAGTTCCTTGAGGATCCATGACGTGGCTGCTGACTAGAATATATAGCTGCTTGGGCATCGGAAGTGTTCATAACAGAGAAGAAATAGAGCAAACAAACAAACATTCCAAATCTAGGACGTATACACACTGTGACTAGCTAGAACATGAGCATGCTCATGCATGATCCTCTCCAAATTCTATATATGGGACTGTACTAAAACCACATACACTAAAATTGTAAATCGATGATATTGTTGGATTTGGAGGAAGTCGTCTGCAATACATCTCCAAAACCTCCTTCTCTAACATACTGAATGTACCTTGAGAATTCAGGCCTAGCAGTTGCCTTCTTTTTCTTCTTGGTTTCAAACAGACTGAATATTGGATGAATCTTGCTCGCCTTTTTCGCTTCCTTTAGTTGACTAGTCGCTCGGAAATTGTCCTCGGACGCCACCTTCTTGGACGAAGAGCTAAAGAATTTACCAGCTGGTACGGTTCTGCTTTTACTCAACTTTGGTTCCAAAATTATCAATGGAGCAGAAGGAGCCTCCTCCTTTATCAATTCCTCATATCCTCTATAATCTCTTCGTGTACTCATTGCTCTAAACATGGCTTTACTTAGTACAAATTACAAAAAAAATAAAACAGCTCCCAAATTTCTTGAACTAGCTCAAGAGATTAAATTAGAGATTGAAAGATGAAGAAAACAAAGGATATGTTACATAGTTATATAGGTTGGGCTGGCTAATTAAGAGTGTTATTTAAGTCGTATATTAATTAGTTGAGGTATTTTAAATTTTAATTAAAGAAGCTGCGGGAAGTTGGAAAACTTTCGAGTTTGACTTCTCGTGCCGAAATCAAAATCCTAATAATGGAGTATATCTTGTCAACAACAATAATAATGAAAGTTTGACTATGGAGCTTAAATATTCCACTAAGGCATGCTATGAAGTATGAATGATAGATGTTGAAGCCGCCACATTCCTCTACATCCAACGGCTATTAATGCATGGACCGGTCCACAATGACTACAATTTTTAACTTTTCTCTTTTTATCTTTTGTTGAATACAAATTATTTTGGATATATTATTTTATTAGTAAAAGACCAACGTTTTTGAACGAGTACGTTATGTTTTTGAGAAAGCAAGAAAAGTGATAGAACGTTCGTTAGCTTACAGCAGCTATATTAAAGTATTAGCAAACCAAAAACTTTAAGAGGTTGATACAGCGCTGATCATATATCAGGTATAACTGATAGCCCGAGCCGATAAAATACTATTGGATTTTCGATATTTGATTATTGGATAATAATTCGATAATAATGTAATGTTATTTGACTATTTGGATCTCGGTTTGCCTAATTTATTAATAGTTTAACCGATAACCCAATAAGCTTTAACAAAATTATAATTTTACCTACTAAATATATAAAGCCACCTTATGGCTCCATTCTCTCAGTTCTCTCGGCAGTTACTATTCATCTTCATATCATAATCCTTATAGTAAGTTTTAAACTTTTCTGAATTTCTCATCTTAATTTTTGAGTTAAGATTTTTAGTTTTAAACTTTAAAGAATTAATTGTTCAAATTTTAGTTTATCTATTTGTTTTTTTTTTTGTTGCACTAATTCTTTAGTATTCACAAGATTAGGATTTTATAAATTTCCTCTAAATTATGCCCGTTGCAGTGAGATGGTTAGTAAGGTTAGCTTGTTAAATATCTTATTTCTTACTCCTACTAACTTATAACTTTGAAATTTGAGATCATTCATTGAGATTTTCAGATGCAAAGAAAGTTTCTTTTCTAAAAATGATATTTAATCCCTTTTTTTAAGAACAAAATTCAGTTCCATTCTCCAGTATGATCACGATTTCTATTAAAAAAAATGATATTTTTAGATATTTTTTATTCTTATCGGGTAAATCGATAACCGAACCGATAAAAATCGATAACCGACAACCGATACCCGATAGCCGATATCTTATCGGTTCGATTATCGATTTAGCATATTTATAAACCGATAATCGATATGCCGAAACCGACTGATACTCACCCCTAGGTTGATAGGTAATTATCTTCCACTCCTTATTTACACTTTTGGTACCTTTCCAATCAAGAGTTCTTTGCTTTAGGTATGCTTTCTTTTGTAATTTGCATTATGTTCTATTAATTTTAATTATTTTATATATACACTTTTCTGTTGAATTATCCATGAGAGCAAAATAGAAAAAACGAAAAAGAAAATAAAAGATATGGTGCGTGCAAAATGGAAAAAGGTCAAGTCAAGTCAAATTAATGGTTAACACGAGAGTAAAAATTGTCATTAGATTCATTCCTCAGTTCATCACCCAAAAAGCAGCTAGTGCTTTGAGAAGACGGAGCCGTGTTCTCTATAGTACTAGTGAGGGATAGCCCGTGTTGTGCACGGGCCCAAGCTCAAATGAAGAAACTAACATAATTTCAATTAATTAATAATTTTATTTTAATTTTGTTGCCAAATAAATATAGTTTTCAATTACAAAATATCAGTATTAAAGTCAAGTTCATATACAAACATAATGCACACTCTTTTTGATTTCAATATCGAATATTTTTTTTAAACCTTAATCGAATATTATTGAACACTACAAAAAATTGAATTCAAACCCTACAAGATTATACATAAACTAATTTGTGTTAGACAATTTGTTAAGGATATATAATAAAATGCGACTAAAATATATATTAAGATTTAATTGTATTATTCCCGTTGTCTTTGTAAGAACGACAATGACATGATATAATGCTCAAAAAATCTAATTTTCATATTATATTTTCAGTGTGGTAATAATTTTCTTTCACTAATATCATAATTCAATTCTATTATATTCCTATAATTAAATAAATACCTAAGTAGTGTTTCATCATTTTATTTTATTTTTTCCTCTGAATTCCAATTAAATCCTTCTTTCTCTTTTTTATTCTTCTATAAAAATTCAGTAAGCCCTTGCCCCTTTTTATTTTTTTAATGATATTAGCATAATGTATATGGTCTTCTTCTACTTTGCTATAGAATCTATCTTTAATATTATTATAAAATAGTAATATGTCCAACAATATTACAATAAATCATTATCTGTGTATTAATTATTTCCGAAATTAATCTTCATATCACTATATGTGCGTTAATTCAATTTTACTTTTATTAAAAATTGTTGAATAAAAAATATTTGCTTCTTTGGAAATGAACATATTGTATTACTTCTACAATATTAGGTTTGTATGATGTTGTATATTTATAGTAATCTATTATTAAGAAAAGCTATTTTCTTTATTCCATAAATATTTTGTATTATATTCGTATACTGTTATTTTCTTTAATCAAACAAATTTGAATTAATAATAACTTTGGAATTCAAAAGTTAACAAGATGATCATTTTTACGTGAGAAATAAGTTAAATATTAATTTAAAAGATTAAATTCAAAAAAACGAAGGCATCATGAAAAGCTTTGCAAAGAACATAAAAGTGAATTTGGATTCTGAGACTTAACAATACATTGTTTACAGCTACAAATAATATAAATATTTGCAAAGAAAATAATACTGAAATTGTTTTAGACGGAAGAATACAAGAAAAAAGAGCGTTGGGGTATAAGCAGTAAACGTGGTTGCAAAAAATAGCACTATTGGGAGACCCATGTGATTAGCAAGTATCCATTTAAAGCCGCTACATGTTCAGCAAAAGGAGTTCAGGTAGGGACCACACGGGAAAAAGTATAGACACTGCAGCACTTAGTACAACACAAAATAACTCAAAATTTCCCAAAATAACCTTACGACCCCAAGCTCCTCAACTGCCTCTTATTAATAGTAGGAATGAGTGGAGAAATATATGGCCCGCAGTAAATATGAAATAAAATGAAATTTTTTTTACACTAATTACTGTTATGAAACATCGTGTAAAAAATCTAACAATATTATTACTACTCCCTCCCGTTCAAAATAAGTGATTTTTTGGTTATTTTCACACAGAGATTAAGAAATCTACTTTTTAACATTAATTAGCAATGGAATTGACCATATTAACCTTTACTATTTCACATAAACACCCCTAACACATACTCCAACACTATTTACTTCAAGGGCAATGTAGGAAAAAATAATTAATTCATTCTTGAAACCTGAAAAAATCACTTATTTTGGACCACAAAAAAGGCTAAAAAATCACTTATTGTGGACAGAGGGAATGCGTATTCAAAATCAAAGGGAGTATTATTTTGTATGATTTAGTAAAGCTTGTCCGCAATTGTCAATCCCAAGCTATTTAAATTGTGAAGATGGGGAAATTAATTCTCGTGATCTCTTTCGCCCCATGTGAGTTGAAAGGTTGATGAACTCAATCAATTCATTACCTTTTAGGGTGTGTTTAGTAAAGAAAATATTTTTCGCGAAAAATAAGTAGTAATTTTATTCATTTTTTGGTGTTTGGTACACAAATTAAGGAAAATGACTTCTCAAGAGTATTCATAAATAATTTAGATATAATAAACACGAAGCCATAAACTTTCGAACCAACAATCTTCCGAACCCACAAATTTCATAAACTTCTGAATCGCTAAACTTTTGAAACCGCGAAATTTCAAACCTGTAAACTTTCAAACACATAAACCTCTGAACTTATAACTTTGGAACTTGTAAAATTTTGAACCTTTAAACTAAAAAATAAAAATCTAAAACTGAAAAATATATTTAAAAATATATATTTTTCGGAAGGAGGGGGCAAGGGGCGGGGAGGATGTGGCAGAAAAATGAAAAAAACAGAAATTTGAAATTACAAAAAAAAGTAAAAAAAAAAAATTATGCGGGGTGCAGTCGCATAAAAGGAGCTGATAAGTGGCACATGTTATTTGCCACGCGTATGAGTCTGTGTCATTGGGCACTTTCAATCTCAATCGTCCAAGACAGTTGTACCCCACTAAAATAATCGTGTGTACATATTAAGTTAGTTAGCGTAGTTATATACAGTGTAAAAATACAGGTACTTGTACAGTTAGTAAGACAGATAAAAAAATACAACTTAAAATATTTTCACTCCAAAATATCTAGAAGCTTCCTACAATTTTCACATGGTATCAGAGCTAGATCTCTCGATTTGGATTATGTTTGTTCAACAACAATTTTCATTTTTTTCTGGATTTATTATCCAGTTTCGTTTAAATTCACTGGATTCTACTCCAATTTCTGTCACGAATCCTGTTTCGCTGGATTCTACCGAAATTTCTGCATCTTCAAGTATCATTTTTGATTCTGCATCTGTAATCGCGACTCGAATAAAGAAAATTGATTGTGATCATCCATATTACTTGTATGCTTTTGATTCTCCTGGTATGGCACTTGTGTCTCCTCCTTTTGATAGATCTGGGTATAGAGGATTGAGAAAATCAGTGTTAATTGCATTATCGGCAAAGAATAAGCTAGGTTTCATTGATGAAACCCTACCTAGACCAATGGATGTCCAACGGGGCAGGATGATATTTAGGCGGGACGGGACGGGACGGGACGAGACGGGACGAAATGGTAGTCCCGTCCCATCTCGCTAACAAACAGGATGGGACGGGACGGGATCGCAGGGGCAAAAAGTGCCCTTTTTTGAAGAAAAAAAATTATTGAAGCATTAAGTTTGGCAACGACTAATTTTTTTATAATGACTAAGTTTTTAAAGTTTGCAACGACTAGTTTTTTGACTTATTTAATAAACTTAAAAGTTATACCAAAATTAAAAAACTAAGTAAAGAATTATAAAATATTAAAACAAAAGACCTATAATGAAATATTCTAGTAATTATAAATTTATAATAGAGTTATAATTTATTTAATATAATTTCAAGCAATTAAGTAACTAAGTAAGAGTGTAAGACAATTCATAAAAAAAATTCAACGCTTAAAGCCTTTTATTTTATTAATAGAACTTTCAAATCCGACATACAAATATAATTCTTTTGAAGAGCACCTAATTTATGCGGCCACCTTCTAGGAAGGGTTCTGTTTGAACTAGGCCTCTTATTAGCCAATTATAACTTATCATACTAATATTTATAAGCTCCTCAATACCTATATTGCTCCAAATAATTGACGAATTAATTTGAAGCTTGAAAATTGCTCCAAAAAATTGCCCAAATACTTGAAACTTATCACTTGATAGTTGATAGTGAGTTGAGAGAATAATATAGATAGAATGTAAGAGATTTGAGAGAGAATGATTGATTTTTGTGGGAAAAAATGAAGAAGAATGGGGTATTTATAGTAGAAAATAGGACTAAAGTATAATTTAATAAACTTAGGGGGTATATAAAAGTTTGGGACGGGGGTAGGGGGTGTTTTGGGGGGTGGCGGCTAAAAACAACCATTTTTGGCTGTTGGGAACAACTATATTTGCAATTAAAGTCGTTGCCCAACAGCTAGAATTCAAAAAAAAAATCAGGCAGGACGGGACGTGACGAAACAGGACGGGACGAAATGGCCATCTCGTCTCATCATGTGTCTCGTTTAACATAGGCCTATCCCGTTTAGAATTAAGTGGGACGGGAGGCGGGACAAGACGGGACGTCCCATTGGACAGCCTTACCTAGACCTAAGGATGTAGCGCCAGAACTTAAATACTGGATTAGATGCAACGATATGATGTTTGCATGGCTGCTTAATTATATGACAGTTGAGATTAGGTCAAGTGTAATTCACTCTAAATCAATGAGGATTATGTGGAAACAGTTGGAGGACAAGTATGGTCAATCTAATCTCGCACAGTCTTTTGAATTGCAAATATAATTATTAGAAACTGTGCAAGGATCCAATAATATTGCTACGTATTTTATCAAAATGAGAGCTATATGGGTTGAAATAAAGTTGATTGATTCTAGGGTTGTATGTATCTGTGTAGACTATAAATGTGGGTCAATTGAGAAAAATCATGCTATTGAAGAGAGACAAAAATTAGTTCAATTTGTAATGGGGTTAAATGAGACATATACTGATATTAGGGGAAGTATAATGATGATGCACTCTTCCCCTACCATTGACAGAGCCTATTTATTACTTTTACAAGAAAAGAGACAAAGGAGTATACAAAACATTGCACAGTATCCTACTGAATCTAGTTCCTTTGTTGTGCCTGGGTAGTATTTTGGTTAGAATAGGAAGAAATCCAATATGAATGCAAGAAATGGATGTAATTCTCAAAGAAGCAATCAGGACAATAGAAAGACACTTTTCTGTAACTACGGCAAGAAATCAGGGCATACCATTGAGAGATATTTCAAGCTTCATGGTTATCCACAAAATTCCAAACATGCAACCAATAGACATCCCAAATATCATTCTTTAGCTCAAGGGAATACAGTATTTTCTGAGGAAACCACAGGACAAATGAATACAAGTAAAAATGAAGCTACAATTGGAATTACTCAGAATCAACTTACTCAATTAATGGAAATGCTTCAACATGTCAAAGTTGGTCAACATGAGGCATCATCTTCTGACACTTAGGCAACTGCCAACTGTGCTGGTATTTTCCTACCCCATTTTGGTTCTTTTCCTAAACCTACCAAAACTCATTTCTGGATAATTGACTCTGGAGCATCAGAACACATGAGTTTTGATCTTTACCATTATGTCTAATGTCACACTCATTGCTAAACCTATCAATGTAACTTTGCCTAATTCTCAAAGAGTTAAAGTTACTTATGCTGGTCAAGTCACTGTTCACCCTCAATTTACCTAACACACAGTCCTATTTGTACCAGATTTTAAGTTCAACTTAATTTCTGTTCATAAACTCTGCAAACAGTTTCATTCTATTCTTACCTTTAGTGACTCTTCTTGTTTCTTGCAGGGCCTTTCGTTGAGGAGGCCACTGGTTCTTGGTAAAATTCAAGCTGGATTGTATTTTCTTCATTCCACTCATCACTTTGCAGAGTCTTCTGCTTCCCTGCACACACAAAATATACTTTTAGTCACTCCTTTTACTAAATTTTCTACTTTACCCTATCTAGTTCCAATGCTTTTATGTCTACTTCTGCAGTTCCTTGCACAAATCTGTGGCATATTAGGTTGGGGAATCTGCCACCATCCAGTATGAAGTACATTTCTAGTTGTATGCAATACAATTCTAATATGAACGATTTTCCTTGTACTGTTTGCCCCATGGCCAGACAACATAAATTGCCTTTTCCTACTCGCACTAGCTCTTCTTCACATGTTTTTGAATTGATTCACATTGATACCTAGGGTCCTTACAAGTCTTCCACTCATGATGGTTTTAAGTATTTCCTTACAATAGTGGATGACTATAGTAGGGGTACTTGGACTTATTTGTTTAGTACTAAAAGCAATGCTTTCACAATTCTACAATCTTTCATTTCTGTGGTTGAAACCCAATTTAATACCAAAATCAAAAAGATTAGGTTTGACAATGCCTTTGAAATGGGCAGTAGCTCTGTTGCCACTGCTTACCTTCTTTCTACAGGCATCATTCATCAGACTTCCTGTGTTGCCACCCCTCAATAGAATGGGGTTGTTGAGGGAAAACACAAACACCTTTTGGAAACTTGTAGAGCTTTGCTATTTCAGTCTCAAGTCCCCATATGTTACTGGGGTGAATGTCTCTTGACTACTACTTTTTTGATGAACAACTTTTCTACTAAACTTCTTGCCTATAAAACTCCCCATGAAGTTCTGTTTCATAAAGCTCCTGACTATTCTTTTCTACGCAGTTTTGGTTGCATGTGTTTTGCTTCTACTTTGTCCCACCAAAGAGGCAAACTTGATCCTAGATCTGGGATATCTTTATGGTAAAAAGGGTTACAAACTACTTAACATCTAGACTTGCAAACTATTTGTCTCCAGAAATGTTGTGTTTCATGAATCTATTTTTCCCTTTTCCTTTTTACAAGCTACACCTCAACCTATATTTCCTGCATCTCCCTCTTCCTGTGATCCTATACCTCTTTCTTCGTCTACCCCTCTCTCTCCACCTTCTCCTGTTATTTCTCCTAGTTTTCCCTCTTTATCTGCTTGCCTTAGAAAATACCAATTTAATACCAAAATCAGAAAATACTGCCTCTCCCTCTTCTGTTCCTTCTTTGTCTTCTCCTCCTCCCACTTTTGTTTCTCCTATTCTATCTCCTTCTCCTACTTTTCAAACAGCCCTGCGCAAGTATTTCAGAGAGCATAAAACTCTTGCCTACCTAGCTGACTATGTTTGTGGTGTTGTTCATCTTACTAATGTGTCCGCCTCATGTTTCCTTTCTCATGTCCTTCCACAACATTTTTCTTTTGCTACTCTATATCCTTCCAACCAGAAACTCTTAAGCATTTTACCTTAGGTCCATGAGCCTACTTCCTATTCTGAGGCTACTTCACACCCAGGTTGGCAGGAAGCTATGGGTAAGGAAATTGATGCTTTTTAGCCAATGAGACTTGGGAAGTTGTTCCATTACCTGTTGGGAGGAAAGCTATCCCTTGTAGATGGGTTTATAAGGTCAAGTTGAAGTCTGATGGGAGTGTAGAGAGGTTAAAATCTCGACTTGTTATTAGAGGTGACACACAGCGTGAAGGTATTGATTTTATGGAGACTTTCTCACATGTGGTCAAGATGACCACTATTCAGTGTCTTTTAGCCTTGGCAATTAAGAAAGGTTGGGGATTGTATCAATTAGATGTTAATAATGCGTTTCTACAGGGTGATTTACATGAGGAGGTCTATATGAAATTCTCGGCTGGGATTTCTCCTCCTGCTCCTAATATGGTTTGTCGTTTAAAGAAATCTTTTTATGGCCTTCGTCAAGCCTCACGACAATGGTATGCTCGCCTCACTGCTGCTCTCAATTTTAAAGGTTTTAGTCATTCTTTGAACGATTATTCCCTATTTTATAAGAAGTTTGGGGATCTTATTTCTTTGGTGGCCGTGTATGTTGATAATATACTTCTTACGGGAAATAATGTGGCAGAATTGGATGATTTGAAATTATTTCTAGATGCTGAATTCAAAATGAAAGACTTAGGGAACTTATCTTATTTTCTGGGAATGGAGGTTCTTCGTGAGTCTTCTAGGCTCATTCTGACTCAGCGCAAGGTCGGTCGCACAAAAGGAGCTGATAAGCGGCACATGTTATTTGCCACGTGGATGAATCTGAGCCATTGGGCACTTTCAATCTCAATCGTCCAAGACAGATGTACCCCACTAAAATAATCATGTGTACATATTAAGTTAGTTAGAGTAGTTATATACAGTGTAAAAATACAGGTACTTGTACAGTTAGTAAGACAGATATAAAAATACAACTTGAAATATTTTCACTCCAAAATATCTAGAAGCTTCCTACAATTTTCACAGTGGGGTGCAGAAAAACGAAAAAATAGAAATTTGAAATTGCAAAAAAAAAAAGATATAAAAAAAATTCCCGGGGGGGGGGGGGGGGTGGAGGGGTAGTAGGGTGGGTGGTAACGGAAAAACTGAAATTTGAAAGGAAAAAAAACCTTTTTGGAGAGAGGGGGTGGGTAGGCGTGGGGTTAGGTGGGTGGGTTTTGGGGTGTGGGGTGGGTTCGTGAAGGTGGGGAAGGTTGAGAAGGAGTTTTGGAAAATATTTTTCCTTTCTTGATAAGGAAAACATTTTCGTCCAATTGGAGGAAAATGAGTTCATAAGGAAAATGTTTTTCAAAACATTTAAACCAACCAAGCATGAGAAAATTGAAAAACATTTTCCGGAGAATATGTTCCTTCGTACCAAACACACCCTTAATCCTCTAATTTGTTGACTATTTTGAGAATTTGGTAAAACGAAGGTGGACACGCTAACCAAATTTTTCATAATCACTCAATTTCTAAAGATCACCAAAATCCAAAAGATAATGCATATGGATCAGTAAGATGTTTCTTCAGCACGGTACATTTATTCAATTCTATATGCAGATTAGAAGTGGCTGTCAAATAACCAGAGACAACCCATTTTGTTCCTCTCACCAACCAGTCAGTCATATTTGGTTAATTCAATGAAGTAACTTCACGGTGCGTTGAGCACGTGCATACCATCTAACTTGACCACTCCTAACACCACCTACGCTCAAGTTAGTATAAAGACAACGACATAAACATAAATAAAGCTCGTCTCATTGTAATTTAACTACTAGTTAGCCCTGTCACATAAGATTTTCCTTTCATTTCTGAAAATGGCAAGTGAAGCTCATGCAGCTGTTCATGCCCCTTCTCCTCCGGCAGCGCCGACAGTTTGCGTCACTGGAGCTACTGGATTTATTGGCTCTTGGCTTGTCATGAGACTCCTTGAACGTGGTTACAATGTTCACGCTACTGTTCGTGATCCTGGTACATTTTTTTTCTCTTTTTTCTTTCCAGCCATTAATAAATCCATACAAACTGCATTATGAGTGCCAGAGAAGTGTGTATATAATAGTACTTAAAGTGTCTCTCTTTGTATGGCATGACTCTAATGTACAAATGCATGAATTTTTGTAGAGAACAAGAAAAAGGTAAAGCATCTATTGGAATTGCCAAAAGCTGACACGAACTTAACGCTGTGGAAAGCGGACTTGTCAGTGGAAGGAAGTTTTGATGAAGCCATTCAAGGCTGTCAAGGAGTATTTCATGTGGCAACACCTATGGATTTCGAGTCCGAGGACCCTGAGGTACTATCAAGCTAGAACAGTAACAGAGTAACTCATATATACTTATTGCATTCTCACATTTCTGGCTGATCAATTCTAATGTAACACTAGACATTTATATACGTGACAGAATGAAGTAATTAAACCAACAGTCAGGGGAATGTTAAGCATCATAGAATCATGTGCTAAAGCAAACACAGTGAAGAGGCTGGTTTTCACTTCATCTGCTGGAACTCTCGATGTCCAAGAGCACCAAAAACTCTTCTACGACGAGACCAGCTGGAGCGACTTGGACTTTATATTTGCTAAGAAGATGACAGGATGGGTACGTTTGGTTATTCTATTATCTTTTAGGAATACCCTTTCTATGTAATGAAACAGTATTTTTATCGTTACTGCCTTGTGAATTATTTTCATTGCAGATGTATTTTGTTTCTAAGATACTGGCAGAGAAGGCCGCAATGGAAGCAGCTAAAAAGAAGAACATTGATTTTATTAGCATCATACCGCCGCTGGTTGTTGGTCCATTCCTCACGCCTACATTCCCACCTAGCTTAATCACTGCACTTTCACTAATTACTGGTATGGTGTAGTCTTTATATCTTATTACAATGTACAGAAGATGAAGACTTCCTCTTCTAAGTAAACGCCATACTAATTATTTTAAGAAACAGTTTTTCACAATCATGGGTTTAATCAGATTGAGAATGCAGGGAATGAAGCCCACTACTGCATCATTAAACAAGGTCAATATGTGCACTTGGATGATCTTTGTGAGGCTCATATTTTCCTATATGAGCACCCAAAGGCAGAGGGAAGATTCATCTGCGCGTCCCATCATGCTATCATCTATGATGTGGCAAAGATGGTCCGAGAGAAATGGCCAGAGTACTACGTCCCTACTGAGTAAGCTCTCCATTCCTCTGTATGCCTAAGTATACTTGGCCCCTTCACTGAGTGATGGCTTGGTAACTCAATCTTGGGTAAATAACAGGTTTAAAGGCATCGATAAGGACTTGCCCGTGGTGTATTTTTCATCAAAGAAGCTGACGGATATGGGGTTTCAATTCAAGTACACTTTGGAGGATATGTACAAAGGGGCCATTGAGACTTGTCGACAGAAGCAGTTGCTTCCGTTTTCTACCCGAAGCACTGCAGATAATGGACGTGACAAAGAAGCCATTCCCCTTTCTGCTGAAAACTATGCAAGTGGCAAAGAGAATTCACCAGTTGCGAATGGTACGGGAAAGTCAACCAATGGTGAAATCTAGACCGACAATCTTACAAAATAAAGAGGCGAGCATGCCTAGCAATATGTTTGCTTCTTGGTTCTCCAATGTTATCTTGCTCGAGGATTTATAATACCATATGAGTAAAATGTTCAATGAATATATGGAATTTCTCATCTTGCTAACTAAAGGCAGCTGCACAGTAGGATATCAAAGATCCTAGGTATATTTTGCAGAGAAAGAGAATCTATAATCACGGCAGGAAATCTGGATCCAAATACAAAGACGTATATTCCAATTTATAAGCTTTACAAAAGCAAGATCTTGTGTTAATTTTCTGGAAAACTGTTCTCAAGGCGCTTGCATATCATTTGGCAGAAAAGAGATTACCATCTTTCATAATCATTGGAGGGAAACTAGAGATAACAACAACAACAACAACAACAACAACAACAACAACAATAATAATAATAATAATAATAATAATAATAATAATAATAATAATAATAGTATAAAGATGATAATACCATTAATAATAAAAATTATTATTATTATTATTATTATAAGAACAATAACTTAGTAGCACAATAACACAGCCTTTTAACAGAAAGTTCCATTTCAATGAATAACCACGTTACCCCATTTTCTTTCAGGGCAGATTTCTAAAGCTTGCGCTTACATGCAGAAACTAAAAATATAAGAAAGAGAATCTACTCACTACTGTGCAAATTATATGTTCAACCGAGCAACCAAGTCTTCAGCTACCTCTCCTCAGAGTTGAACCTGTTCCATGCTTCCTGTAGACACAGAAGAATGATGACAACTATGAGAACTCAAAGTAGATACTAAAAGAGAAAGAAGACTGGGAAGAGGGAGGTGCGAAAGCTGGCTGGAATAAAACAATAAAAAATTAAGGGATAAGTAGAAATAAATTCTATGAGGTCAAAGATGATAGTCTGTCTTTACCTCACCCCCTAATAAGGCCTTCCTGATTAGAGTAACAAATTTACAGAAAACAGATAATAGTAAGAACTTGACTTAAAGAAAAGGAGTGAGAAGGTGGGACAAACGAAACAAATAAGCCATGTGGTTCATAACATTACAAATTACCCAATGTTCTTTTTTTTTTTTCAATAAGTTATGCTGCTGTATAGCTAAAATACTCAACTCTTTGTCCTATTTTATGAGACACACTTTTCCTTTTAGACTGTCCAAAAGTAATGACACATTTCTATATTTAGAAACAATACAACTTTAAACTTCTCAAATTATACTTAATGGGATGATTTGTAGCCGCACAAACGTCTATGGCTTGTTTTAAACCACAAGTTTCAAAAGTCTTTCTATCTTTCTTAAACTCAATGCCCAGTCAAACACCGTTAACATAAGATGGGATAAGGGAGTATTATATGTCACTGTGTTTATTCTGTAACTACTAGATACTGTAAATCAGTTTTTGTTTGTCATTTTACAACTACTAAAACGGGCTTAAATAAAGCAGAATAGATATAGAGGATTCATCGAGCCAACCAGCTAGTTTTGGATTAGCTTTTGATTGATTTATATGACGATTAATACAGCTCTAGGGTAACGGCAGATGCTAACAATGTACTTTTGAATGAGGCACAAGATAAGACAAAAGAACAAAATAAAGTGTGTTAAAGGTTTGACACACTGACAGCTATAATAACAGAGCAGTCAGTGCTTGATATTTTTGCATCATGTTTCCACAAGCAATGACCATGGTGTGAAAGAACATGATATTGGAAGTGCTTGTCCTTCAACAATCAGCTAACTTTAAAACATCTGTTACCCTGGGAGTTCCGGTGTTGTCAGATTTGTCCCATCCGGCCCCCATTTTTATATGTAGTCTAGCAAGAACTTGAGTGTAAGTGATAGGTTTACATCAATTAGAAGTACCATACACCATATTCCAGTCCCATCACGTATAAGATATATGTCAAGTTAAGTGAAAATTGTGCAGAAATCAGCCACATCCCAGACATTCTTTTATCAATGGTAACAAAGGTCCTAAAAATAACACTGATTAGGTTCATACAGTAAATATTCTCGTTCTCCGGCCAATTCAAACTAAGAGACAAACAAGTCACAACTAAGCAGCACTAGAATCTTGTATTAGTATACAGAGAATTGACAGGTAAGATAAATTTAGATAGGTAAAGAAAGAAAAATGAGAAAACACACCTTTAAAAGATCAAAGACCTTCTCGCATACATACTTCTGCTGAATACTAGCACCTCGCTGTTGTAATTTGTCAGGATGCACACAAAGAGTAGCTTTCCTATAAGCTTTCTTCACCGCTACTGAAGTTATAACTTCTGTTAATGGAATTGGCTGCCAACCGCTATTAGGCCCAAGAATCTGCAAACGAGGATGGATACATTGAGTTTCTACATTATGGAGGTTTGGCCCAAAATCATATGATGATAATGTGTGAAAAAGAAGCTATATGGTACTACTATAAACTCTAAATTAATCTTCCTATTGACATGTCATGCAGTCATATTTCGATGGCAACCAGAGCTTTCTCACTGCTATAATTAGTACTACATCTCGTACGTGACGATTTCACTAGTTAAATCCTCCCATTTCCAAAATTAATGGGTTAAATTTCTTATTTAGTAAAAAATGATCAGGAAGCATATAAGAGTTTGAGAAATGGATGTGACATTCTTTCACATTTCTGTTTCAAAACTGCACCACAGTCCTGTCAGCAAATGTTAGGAATGCTTGTTTTGATAGTTGCAAACACCCACACCAATTATTTAAAAGAGGTAATTAAATGAAGAGACAAAGAAAACGCAAGACAGAAAAGGCTCATCTGGGTCAACGTTTAACTTTAGCCAAGTTAACATAATTTGGCAAAGGATACTAGTAGAATAAAGAAGCACTTCCTGACACGTTAACTTTTTTCCATTTGAAAAAATTACAAGTAAACGAGAATGAAACACCTTTCACTTAAGCAGTCAAATGACTAAGCAATGTAAACCTGTAAAACACAAAACAAGAACTATTTCGCCTACCCTGATGAATGTGCATTTGATACAGAGTTAAACATGAACTTGGCAATATAAAGAAAATCCACAAGCACTTAATATTTTGATTAGCTAAAGAAAAGTATTTATCCATATAAAGCATTAGAAGAGCAAGCATACGTATTGCAACGTTGAAAGCAATGCACGTAGATTGCCTTCTTTCCCGCTTGACCACCTTTTCACTTCAGCATCCAGAGTTTCAGCCAATCTCTGCAGAGGAATCCTCAAGTGAGACAACATGATATCTAGATGATGATTCATGATATACTGTATTGCTCAAAGAGATGGATACATACATTTCTCTCCGCTTGCTCTCTCTGAGCCAGAAGATCACGCATATTTTTCTCTGCTAGGGCCTTAGCCTGAAATAAGAACAAGAGAAAAGATTATACAGAAGAAAAAATCATAAAAAAGAACTTATAACAGGGACAAGATGATTAAGAAGCACATACTGCACGCTCGGATGTTCTCCGGTACCTCTCCAACCGAGCTTTACATCGTTGAGGTGATTCACCTTCAATGCCTACAAAGCATTCAATCTTACTAGAAGCTTCACTAGCAAAATCTAATCTTCTTAAGAAAGCCTGAGGAGAACTAGACTATAAAGCAAAGGAAGGAAAAAAAACAGTATGCTTCATGTACATACCAGCATGAGCTGAAGAATACGAATATCTCAATTTTGAGGTTTCTGTGCTATGATGCGCATGTTGTTCCTGCAACAAACCCCAATAAGTAGGCAGCTGGCATGCATTTCAATGTTTAAGAAGGAAAAGAGATACTAACAGAAGAAGAGCTCTGTCTCATTTCGTTGGTCCTAGAATAAGCAGAAAATTTTTCTGAAGAAGATCTTTCCACTCGTTCACGTGACTCCTGGGTAGCTTTCTCAGCCATTGCTTTCTCGAAAGCTCGTTGTCGAGCCTCTGCTGTTGCTCTTTCTACTGCAGCACGCTCCGCCCTGAGCCTAGCCTCTACAGATGCCTGCTCCGCTAGAGATCTTTCCCTAGCCTCCGCAGATGCCTTCTCTAATCTTTCGCGGGCCTCCGCCATAGTTCTTTGTCGTATTTCAGTTGTAGCTCTCTCCATGGAAGCTCTTTCTACTCTCTCACGGGCTTCAAGAAATGACCTTTCCAGAGCTTCACGAGTCACAGACATACGATCCTTCTCTCTTTCTCTTTCTCTCTCCCTCTCTTCTTCTAACTTCCTCAGATATTCTTCCTTCAGTTCTCTTTCTTTTGTCAGTCTTTTGTCCATTTTTTGTGCTTCAGGAGTAACGATTTTATTTGAATTTCTCTCTTTCTTGTGGGGGCCTCCGGTTGCTGTTCTCTGGTCCGTACTTGACAATACTTCAACATCCTCTAGCACAGCAGCCAAAGCATCTCCAATTTTCTTTGCGTTTGTGGCCCATTCCCTGGCAACCTGATGAGCTGTAAACTTTTCTTCTGTAACGTCCTGGTTAGTGCCAGACTGAGCAACCTTGGTGTTCACTCTTGCCCCCTCAGAATATGTTCCATTCCTATGGTCAGGGTGATTAGCTGTAAACTTTTCCTCTATAATTTCCTGGTTAATGCCAGACTGAACTCCATTACATTCAGGAGGTGTAACATTTGTATTATCAGAATGATTTGCCGTTTCAGGTGTTGTCTTCTTCATTCTATCAGACGCCTTACCTATGCAAATACCAGTTTCACTTGAATTGGTCAACTGCACATTCGAAGAAGTAGACCCTATTGCATCTGCTCTTCTGGTTTGGTCTTTTACATGTCCCAAGACATCTTGTCTCTTGCAAACAGAGTCGCAGCCATCTTTAGGCAGCAGTTTGGTCACCCCTTCACAATTTTGCATCTCAGTTTCCGATTTCTCATCTACTTCACGGGAAAGAGCTGATTGAGTTGCTTCCAGCTTTCCAACGTTCTCCTCCAGCTTCTTAGACATTTTGTTCACAAGTAAAGTCTCATCATTTTGTTGGTGGGCCCAATGAAATGCCGTAGCATCCGTGTGAACTTCCACATTGTTGTTGTTCTTCAAAACAGATCCAACCATTTCAATAGGTGCGCTATCTTCGGTCTTTTCACGCAATTCTTCCCAATTATTATCACAAGCAGTTGCTTGTTCAGTTCCATCAAACTCACTGGACTCTTCAGATATGTTCTCAAATTCCACTTTGGAAGCCAAAGGGGATTTCGTCCTACTCCTTCGCTGATCCAATACCTCAGTCATTTCAACATCACCATCTTCTCCTTCACATGCGCCATCCCCTCTTCCCTCAGTTTCTTCTCCTTCATGAGGCTCATTTTGTTCCCCTTCATGCTCCTTCTTCTTGAGAGCCACTCCAAATTGGCTCTCCTCTTGCACCCACTCAAAAGAACCTTTTGCATCCTGATCCTTTGGGTCCAACTTGAAATCGATCTCTTTGTCTCTCTCATTCTTCTCTTGTTTACAAGCCAACTCCGAATTCTCATCATTCTTTTCTGATCTAAAATCCTCCTTTGGTCTCGTTGCATTCTCCTCCTGGTGAAGAGCACCTTCTTCTCTTTCAAAAACTGCATCAGGTTGCTTCTTCCTTTCCTGCTTGACTATATTATTTACTCTCTGTCCATTTCCTGTTTCATCGACATCATCACTAAGCCCTCCCTCAGATTCTTCAATCTCACACTCGGCCATCAGATTTATATCAATATGCCTAGCATCAACGTCTATAAATCTCTTATGATCATCTAATCTTCTCCTGTCACCACTCACATTCTGGCCACCTCGTCTGTTGTACTCTATGCTTTCATGAGAAGTGCTGATTAGCGTCTCACTTGTTCCCTTTTGCTGGTCCACTTTAACATGTTTCTCACTCGTACTAACGTCAGATAAGCTTTCTGCTGCTTTTACTGTCCCATTATGCTCCAATTGACTACCCAAATCTTCTTTTGATCTTTGATGCTTAATACCCCATTGGTAAGACCCTTTAGCTACCTTTTCTTCACTTTCCTCTTCGCTATCCAGAGCCTCCTTTGCTGCAACACTGTTGCAAGTTTCTGGATGGTCAAGTCTGTCAATGGTTGCTTCAAATTGTCTGTATTCATGTGATTCAATATTTCTCAGCAAACCAAATTCATTCATGACTTTCTCAGAAGACCCAGAAGATTGGTAAGTTTCAACTACTTCAAAATATTCTGCACCTTCCCTCCATGCAACTCTACCTTCAGCTTTATATGGCGGTTGAGATGACATATTAGGATTACCCTGCTCACTTTCTTCACGTTTTCCAGTAAACTTGAAATGTTTTTCTTCTTCAGTATTAACTGAAATAACCTCGGTATTCTTAAAGACTTCGTCCATTTCTTCAACACGCATGTTTTGTGCCATGTCATCTTTGTCAAATGTCTTGCTTGGTCTTTCTTCCAAAATACCATTCTCCAAATGGAGTTTTGAGTAACATTTAAGATCCTGCTTCTTTCTCTCCATTAGCTCTTTTGCACTTCTAAGCTTTGCTTGAGCCTTCTCCATTGCATCTTTTATAGCTGCAGTAGACGCCGCTGCTGATGAACTTGCATATACGTCCACATCAAAGTAAGATTGTGAATGATCACCTTGCTTTTGCTCAAAAGCACAACTTTTTGAAGCTTTGGGTCTTGAATTCAGTCTATCGGAGTTTCCTTTCTTGGCAGCCAGGCCAGGTGGTCGTCTTGATGGTGGTGGCAACCCCGAAGGCCTAGTTCTTAAACTGATATCCGACACAGTTAAGAATGGCTTATCTGGAGCACAACTAGCTTCACTAGATGTCTCCGGAAGTTTTGAATCACTTCCATGTATGATATAACTGCTGCTCATATTTCGTGACGTGCTTCTTTTGAATCGATTCTCTTCTAAAACTGACTCACTCAAGTCCATGCTGTGCTTGAGATCAAGAGTTTCCTGTGTAGGTTGTGGCTCGTTGTCTTCTGGACTTTGAGAAGCCTGACTTCCAGTGACCATGTAAGTATATCCAGGAATAGCATGTAAATGTGCTACATGTGTCATGCCATTTGATACTACGCCATCGCTCCTCTGGAAAGTCTTGTGATATGAAATGTTGAACTGCTTGGTGCCATTGGATGAATGAGGAACATCAGCACTAGAAGAGCTCCGACTCCTTTCGGAAAAAGCAGAAGGATCTGACTCATCTGACAGGTTCTCACTGTGAGCTGGACTCCTTTTATCAGGAAACGAAAAAAGAAATAAATGAAAAAATATCATTATAAACCCCATTGAACAGAAAAAAGGTCTTTTTTTCCACCAGTTCATATTGAGAGCACTGTTAAAAGTATAAAACTGATCCTACTAATTTTAACAGGCAAATTAAAGAAAAACTTACCACCGTAAACATTAATGAAATTTGATTGATACATTCTGTTGATTTGTTTAAGTTCAGACAGAGACATGTAAAAGACCTCTAACTTATACCCAAAAAAAACAAGATAATTACGACTTTCAAATAAAGAAATTAGCTCTTTGCCTAGATAAACATTTGAATTCATGAACTTGTTGCAAGAATGAAAACCCAGTTTAGAATATTCTAGACTCCTTTTTTTACTGACATTTTTATCATCTGAAGGGCCGCCGGCCGGCCTAGGTGCAACAGTTTAGATATGTTCATTTGTCGAAATGTAAACAAGCACACATTTTTTTAACAGAATGGGAAAACTAAACGGAAATTGAAACTAAAAAGAGCATGATAGAGCTTTTTTTTTTTTTCAAATGCACAAAAAAATGGAACGTACCAGGCCTCTTCAGAAGAATCATAACCAGAGGTAGACTGACGAACCAAATCCTCATAAGAAAGGGCAAAATCAACAACATTAACCCCTCCGAAAATCTCAGTATAATCGAAATGCGAACTCTGTACATCGAATGACACCTGATCATCGTCGTTTTCAACAACCGGAAGATCCAAAATGGGAATAGAGGAAGCACGGGAAGAGTGAAAACCTCCGAAAATCTCAGTATAATCCTCGTAACGAGGAGCCAGTGTTGGTACCCCGAACTTCGGCGGACCACCAAAAACGTCGTCGTACAATGACTTGCTTGCCGTTGTAATGAACCCACTCCCATGGTGGTAATTCTTTTTAGCAAATGAATGTGAGAGATTTTCCATGAGAAATGTGGACAACTCTGAATGAAAATAGTACTTAGTTGAGTGTGAAGTCAAGAAAGAAGAATGAAGGGGTAGTATGGGAATTATAAGAAGAAGAAGCTGCTTTTGCTTTTTTGAAACTTATGTTAAAATATCGAGGAACTGTTTATGGTTAAAATATATATGGGAGTGATCGGCGATTATCGTTAGTTGGAAAAGGGGAAAAAGAAGAAAGACAAAGATGGCAGTAGGCGTGGTGACAAAAGAGTAGGCCATTGGCCCAAACTCCGGCAGCTTTCTGGGGACGTTATACATATTGATGCTCTTCAACCTCAACAGTCAGTCAACTCAAGGTTTAGAAACTTATAATTATTGAATGAAACGTTAGGATAAATTAGAAAAATATTCTTATAGTTAAGGTTATTACATAAGTACTCATCTTTTAAGAAAATATTTATAAGTGAAAAGATAAAGTATTAAGGAGTTGTTTAAGAAGCAACTTTGAGGGTCAGACTTATTAAGCATTGTGGATTGCACGTAGACTTGGCCCCATTCCATGTATTTCAATTTTTCAAACAACTAATCATATAACTGCTCTGCGCGCCTTTAGTTTCTTTAATTATAAATGTATGTCAGAATTAGAACAATGTAAATTAAGGGATTTGAAGAACATAACCCATAGTTAATTTGGACTTAATTAAGTACATGAAGCTCCATCGCGAACTCACTACATCTACTCTAAAGTCTAAATCCGTCAACTTGTCTTCATTAGCAGTTTGTTAACAAGAATACAAAAACCTCTGTAGCCCACGCCTTTTGGCCTCTTTTGTCAAACAATATCACACAATACACCCTCAGTTTTTCTTGTTAATTTCCTTTTTAAATTTCTTGTCAACTCACTCAAAATTTATATGTATATATTATGTGTTGAATTCTCTTAATTTATTTGTATATTTACTTCATTAACTTTTGACACCTCTTAACGAAGAAAAATAGTTTATACTTACTATGATATAAAACGTCGGATTGACGTATCTCTTTCCTTTTTCCTTGTAGAGAAGAAATACAGCAAGTCGAAGTTGTTCATCGTGACAAGCATAAAGTATTCTATTTTCCTTTTTTTTTCACCTAGTCAAACAAACAAGACAACATATTTCATCCAAAATTGTGACATTAAGAGAAGCTAAAATAGACAAATCAGAGTATTTTTCCAAATAATGAGACTAGAGAAATCCAGATAATTAAGAGAGTATTACCTGTTTTGGTAGATGGCTAACGTGGGTCACATTAATTAGATAGACAAAGATATACATGACATGAGGTGTGAACCTAAACATTTTCTCGTTTTAAATATTTTTGGGAGGGGATTCTGATAGCCTCCTCACAACTGTTCCTGATGTAGAAATATGACCATTACACCAAAATAATTTAGGAAATTAAAATGATGGTACTAATTTCATTACGCTTTGTCCCTAATAATTACTACTAAATATGCCCCAACAAAAACCTATTGTACTAATAACACCAACTAATATGTTCTATAATTAAACTTGATAGAATTGGCCATATATGGGACCATCAACTCTCATTGCCAACTATGATATTCAACTAAACCACAGATTTTCTTACACCCTCTGGTCCATAATAAGTGATTTTTTGACTTTTTTTATGGTCCAAATAAGTGACTCTTCCAGATTTCAAAAATGAATTAATTATTTTTTTTCCTATAAGCAATGTTTATGTGAAGAAATAACAAAGGTTAATATGGTCACATTTATTCCTAATTAATGTGAAAATATAGATTTCTCGATATGTATAAAAACAGCCAAAAATCACTTATTGCGGAGCGAAGAGAGTATCAAACAAAGTCGGAATCAACAACCCAATTGTCATGATAATTGCAAATGAGAACTTTGTGCTCTTTGCCAGGGCATTGTTATGCGAAATATTTAATATATTACTTATATGTGTGGTGTGACATATCTTAATAGCAAAAGCTCACAAAATCGGATAAGATTTAGATTGATCGTAGATATAGAACACATGAAATAAATATTGTGTGCAATGTATATACATAAGCAATTCCATTGTTTCTTTATAGCAATTAGTATGAGTATATAAGGTTATTTTCAGTTGATATGTGTGTTTACTATGTGTGCGTCCATATAGGGAAGCGAAGTAAATTGAGTTCAACAGATAACATTAACATATTGCAATTAAAACTATTCATAAAGGTCAAGAACTATGTTGGATATATAAACCAAAACACAAAATCGGAAGAACAACTCTTGTTCGACCAAAAAGTGTTAAGCCCTTTTTGTTAAACTAAGTTAATAGGAAGATAAAGAGTAAATCCTAACCGAAAATAATTAACTCTAGATCAAAGATCATAAGCGAGAATAAGCTAATGTGATTATACATAAAAATCGGTTATAATCTCAGTTCCGTTCCGTGATACAAGAATAGATAGTAATTCGAATGACATAAAATAAAACGGAAAGTAAATTAAGGGAAGGGTTCACCAATCTGTGGGTGTGATAGATCTTCATTTATTCAATAGAGTTGATTTACAGATTGACACCAAGGTTCTGGGTTCTTTTTCCCTCACAGTGCAGGACCTGAGGTCCTGAGCTTTTCTCCCTTGAGAGTGATGTATGTGTGAGTCTGTCTACCAGTCCCTTTTACTTCACTCTCTCCCCTAGTATTTATACAAAATGTTTTCATTTACCCAACGGTCCTTAACCAGAGTACCTAAGTCTTTTGACCATACTTTAGATTAACCCTCTAACGCCTGAGCGTCTGCTTCGCCGTGTGGGCCTTCTGAATGTATGACCTCGGCCATAGACAAGCCACTCTCCGTGATATCGCCTCATAAGTATGACTTCGGCTTACTCGACCCCTGGTCGTTCCTTCTTATGCGAACTTCTTTTGATCAGATGTTGACCCACACAGTTAGTCCCTCCGCCTGTCGGGGTCGCCTTTGGGCGAGCTCGATGGGCGGACCTCGCCAGTTCGAAAGTTGAGAAATCCGAGCACCTTGGTCGATGGGGGAATACTCCATGGCGAGATGACAGTGTGACGCTTTGAGAGCCACACCAGACCGTTATTTCAGTTTGAAATGTCATCAATTCGTCATGCGTCATTATGGCGCACGTTCCCTATACGTTGTGTCATTTCTTGTGCCTCTTCCATTTTGGAATTAATATGGCGGCGTTTGGTTTTCCCGCTCAGGGTGCCTGTATCTTTATAAATAGAGGAGAATTTTTCATTTGGGTGTTGTGTTTCCCCATTGATCGAAAGATCCCAAACTTCTTCTGGTTCTTATACATGTCTCTCTTTTCTGCTGAGATCTCTTATCGTCGCTACCCATTTTTCCTTAGCATTCTCAATCTACGCAACCAAGGAAGGGATGGCTAGTGCACCCTCTAACTCACACAGAGCTGTCGGTGCACTTGTGCCTGAAATCGATAGAACTTCTCATGAAGAGGGGGCAATCATGGCGGAAGATTAGAATTTTCCCACTGTGGATGAGATAGTTCCACGTCCGGGGAAGACCCGGACTGATTTCAAGATCTTTCCCGTCGACGAGCTCGAACCCGCCATTTTCGGAAATGGATGTCGCGGCGCTTTCAGCGCTTAAGGCTAAATGGAGGATTCCCGACCATATCGAACTTATTCTAGCAGGTAATGACGTCGCGCAGATACACCGTCCGGGATATTGTGCGTTTTATGCGTAGCCGTTCGTCATCGTGTACACGTTTCCTCTTCCTTCCTTGGTGGAGGACTTTTGTCGCTACTATGAGGTATTCCCCACCCAACTCTCACCATATATATACAAGCTCTTCCTCATTCTCAACAAGTCGCGGAACTGGCAGGTCGAGGTGTTTCTCTTCGTCACTTGCTTCACCTCTTCGCTCCAAGTTTTCATAGGTGTACGATGTTACATCTTTATCATCGCGGGACCAATGGCTTGGTGGTAAAGATGGACGATAAGACCAATCGTCGCTTTTGGTAGAACTTCTTCTATGTGAGTACGGAGCACGTGGTGTCGAACCCTGCCGGGTTCCCTGAGGCGTGGAACTATGCCCGTAAGTTTAAGCTTTTCCCCCTCTTCCCCCCTTCTTTTTCTTGAAATGGTTGTTCGTTGCCCCCTTCCGGTGATCTAATCGTTTCTCTTTCCTCTCTTGTTTCTTCTCTCTTTATTTTGTTCCGTAGACAAGAAGGAACCCCCCTCGCTAGTTGCTAATATACGTGAGTGGGTGATCCTGTTTTTGCCTCATACGATGGGGATTCGTGAATGGTCGTCGTTCCATGCGGTTCGGGCGCAAACCTTCCGCTGGTGAGTCATCTCGTCTTGCCCTTAGTCACTTTGATCTTTGTTCCGTAATTTCCTCCTTCCTTTATCCTCTTTGGGTTAAATTTCTCTTATTGGCAGGTCGGAGGAGAGCGAGAGCTCCTATTCCTACTTTCCGTCAGTCAAATTCTTCGGTCGGACCTATACCAATGGTGACTGGAAGTGAGGGCGTTCAGGCTCCTGCTACTTCGCAGATCACGGCTACGCCCGGGCCTGTCTGTTTGGAAGCTGCTCCTCTGGTGGATGCTATGGTTCCCGCAGTTCATTTTGTGGACGAATCATCTCAGGGAGATGGCGAAGAGGCTCCGTCAAAGAGGCAGAGGATAATGTCTTAGGGGGTTCCCTCGATTGAAGGCGCTTTAAGGGGCGATCACATGTTGGCAGTGTCCAAACCTGACGGTGATGCTAATTTGGGCGTAGGGTCTGCATCCCTCTCGGGCATAGAGACAGTGCATGTTTCAGGTGTGGAGGATACTATCGTGGTAGGAGAGCAGAGTTTAGAGGCCTCTATGATAGTTCCGAGCGGTCCATCGATTTCTCAACGGGCCCGTGCTCCCTCTTCGGCCAATGAGAGGGCGAAGGGCGTGGTTATAGACGACTATGAATCCGATTCAGATTTTGATCCGGGGGACATGAGAATGTTTGAGGAAAGGTTTACCCGGGTCGAGGTGAGAGCGGAAGGTCCTTCCCGCGTGCTCGAGATTCCATCAGATTACGACTTGTTGGAGGATACGGTGGACTTGGTGCTCCAATTTGACCTTCTTTGTTCCGTTGCCAAAATCAGGTCTCTACGGGAGATCAGCGATACTGTCCTGTCATGAGGTGTAGCCGGGATGGCTTTGAGGGTGAGTTCTTTACTGTTTTATCTGTTTCGCCCATTCCGTTTTTGCCGACCCTTTCTTTTTCCTCCTCTTTTCCTCTTCAGAGTTTTATCTTAGAGACCGAGAGTGCTCGTAGGGAGGATAAAGGGGCTGACGTCTTCAAAAAATGGCTTCGAAGTACCGCAGGTATCACGACAAGTGCCGCGAGATGCATGCGCGGCTCATGGCGGGCGATAGTCATCAATCCATCAGGGAGGAGTTGGAGCGGAAGGATGAGGACCTGGTGCGGTCCATCGACAGATGCACCGAGCTCGAGGGGTTGCTTAGGGCCAAAGAAGAGGAGCTTGAGGTGGTCAAGGGGGTTGTGGACGAATGTGTTGATCTTCAGGCAAAGGTGGGGGCCTTGCGAGTGAAACTTGAGCAAAGCACCACTAGAGTCGTCGGTCTAAGTATCGAGTTGTCAAAGAAGGCGACTGAGGTAGAACAGAAGGTGACTGAGTTGGAGAGGGCTGAGGGAGCCTGAGTGGCGGCTTTGGCGAGGGCAATGGCTCTGGAAGATACTATCCGCGTTCTTAGGTCTGAGCGAGAAGTTGAAATGGAAACGGTTGCACTGAGGGAGGTGCGGCTCGAGGAGCGAATCGGTGAGCTTAAGAGAGATGCCTCGGACCTGGGCGATCAAAATGTGGCTCTCGAAGTTGAAAAGGCATGGTTGTTGGCTCAGGCTCCTCCTCAAGCATCTGCCTTTGCTGCCGTTCCTCGCCATTTGTACGAGATGTGGGTCCATGCTGAGGCTCAACGGGATATATATAAGGGCTTGTTGACATCAGGGAGTGTTCTTGAAACCGCTTTTGAAGACGCTCATGCTAAAGCATGCGAGGCTCGTATTGCTTGCGGCTACAACCCTGCGACACCGGAGGCCGGTGAAGATGATGAGGCCAAAGATGGGCTTACTTTTCATGATGAAAGTGTTGATGGAGAAGGCGATGGTGGAGGTGAAGCCGTTGGACCGAGCGGGGAGAGGGGTGATGGCGTGGACGGGGGTAGCGCTGAGTGAAGCCTTTGTGCCTAGTTTTTTCTGTACTTAGTTTTTTGTTGTTCTTTTCTTTATTGTTGTCGTATTTCTTTTTGTGCGGGCCCGCTTTTGGCCTTTTGTAAGATGTTATTTCTCCTTTGGATGGAGCGATTGATTTGTGCTTTGTCGTATGTCTTTGTCCTTTCCCTTTTTCTTTTTTCTTTTTTTTGAATCTTTCGTGATTTTCTCTTAACAAGTCACTGTTTTTTAGTTGTAAACTCGAGCCAGGTTGAATTTAACTTCCTGCAAATTTGAACGAGGTCGAATTTAACTTGTAATTAGTTCGAACGAGGTCAAACTTTGACTTATAATTCGAGCGAGGTCGGATTTTGGCTTGTAATTCGAGCAAGGTCGAATTTTGGCTTGTAATTCGAGTGACGTCGAATTTTGACTTGTAATTCGAGCGAGGTCAAACTTTGACTTGTAATTCGAGCGAGGTCGAATTTTGACTTGTAATTCGAGCGAGGTCGAATTTTTGTAATTCGAGTGAGGTCGAATTTTGACTTGTAGTTCGAGCGAAGTCGAATTTTGACTTGTAATTCGAGCGAGGTCGAATTTTGACTTGTAATTCGAGCGAGGTCGAATTTTGACTTGTTTAATTGGCGATAGCCGAGCCGCATGGGCTGGAATTCGAGCGAGGTCGAATTTTCTTGCAAATTCGAGCGAGGTCGAATGTGCGTTTCCTGCCTTGGCGCGGTGTGAGCTTGGTGGAGTTGCGTAGGAACACCGTATGTTGCTCTGCTTACTTATTCGCTGGAGAATATTCACGCGCTTCTTCTCAATTTGTACACACATTCGAGAAGTCCTAGTCTATCTAGTCCCTTTATTGCTCGGCCTAGAGAGGTAGTTGACGGGCCGTGCGATGAACCCATTACTTAGGCTTAGAGACATCTTGAGCCTCGATTAGTTCGGGCGAGGTATGGATGTAACTTATTGAATTTAGTTGGTTGTGTCGGCATAGAGCCGCCTTAGCGAGTACGCGGGCGAGTTTTGCGCACTTACGTTCCGCATGTGTTGGAGAGATTTGCACGTTCTCCGGGATGGTACCCAATCCCAGTCTACGGGGACTTTTTCATTATGGTGTCAACTTGTTCTAAATCGTTTGCCTGTTCTCTGCAGTATGATTGTGTGACGTTTTCCTGATGTGCCATTTTTCGAAGGGGTCAGAGCATCTTGTGGAGAGGAGAAGAAAGAAACCTAAAATATGTATGTCGATAGTCCCTCGTTCGCGTATTTTGGAGGACGCCCCCGTCTCTGTTCCCCTTTAAAAAAAGGAATAATAGGTTAGAAACAAACGGAATTATTTGTTACCTCGACTGGTTGGTTGGCGGGTAAAGGGGAGAGTCCATGTCTCTTTCTCTGGCTCTGCTTCGTGGTTGCTATCAGTTTGGTGAGGTCGCTTATCTCAGCGCTCTGTGCTTGAGGGATTTGGGCGAGCTGACGTCTGTCAAACTTGGGTGACTTTTTGTGGATCTTTGGATTGGTATTTGTTGTCTCCGCTCCTTAGACCTGGAAAGTCCTCTCAGCTTGACTGGCAACGAACTGGAAATTGCGCCGTAGAGGGGCTCGTTTTGTTCCATACTCTGACGCTAGTTTTAGATCCAATACTAGCTTTGTGCTTGGCCTCGTCGTTGGTTGATCCTGGGCACCTCATGGACAAACGATTCACTTCGCTCGTTAAGATATCGAGTTCGAGTCCCAGTACCGGGCGCACAAAGACAACAGAAACACAAGTCATACCACAAACATACAGACGGGGAATATTTATCATTCCAGAGGATTACATAGCAGGCATAATTCCATATTGTAAGAGAGAAGGCAGTATGCGTAAGGTATAGATGGTATCTGGCGTTAATATGGCAATAGGATTGCGGACGCGCTTGGTACGTAATGGTCGTAGTCCTACTCTGACGACTTGTTCTCACAACACACCAGAGTTGCTACCACGGCGCAATGTAGTTCTTGTGTATAAATCACATCATAACTCTAATTTTATGCAAGGATTTATCCTTGGTTGGTTTGGCGGTTTCAAGGCTTACCGGCAAGTTTCTTAAGTCTCTGTGCGTAATAAAATGATGAAACTTCATCGAATGGGAAATAGAAATAGGACCGCATCTGGATCTAGAGGAAACTAAGACTTTGGCTAGGAAGTCCCCACAGACGGCGCCAAATTGTTTGACCAAAAAAGTGTTAAGCCTTTTTTGTTAAACTAAGTTAATATGAAGATAAAGGGTAAATCATAGTCGAAGATAATTAATTCTAGATCAAAGAACATAAGTGAGAATAAGTTGACGTGATTATACCTAAAAATCGATTATAATCTCAGTTCCGTTCCGTGATACAAGAATAGACAGTAATTCGAATGACATCAAATAAAACGGAAAGTAAATGAAGGGAAGGTTCACCAATCTGTGGGCGTGATAGATCTTCATTTATTCAATAGAGTTGATTTACAGATTGACACCAAGGTTCTCGGTTCTTTCGTCCTAAGCTTTTCTGCCTTGAGAGTGATGTATGTGTGAGTCTGTCTACCAATCCCTTTTACTTAACTCTCTCCCCTAGTAGACGTTGTCTACTTCGCCATGTGGGCCTTCTGAATGTATGACCTCGGCCATAGCCGAGTCACTCGCTGTTATATCGCCTCATAAGTATGACTTCGTCTTACTCGACCCCTGGTAGTTCCTTCTTATGCGAACTTCTTTTGATCAGATTTTGACCCATACAAACTCGAGATGCCAAAAGCAAGAACCGATTTACCTACCACATCATTAAGCAACTAGGAGAAAGAAATCTATGTAAAAATAAGTTAAAATATTAGAAAATGAAGGCAAGCCTTGTTATTTGGTATTCTTTTAGTGCCGTTACTGGGACAATAAGGATCTCTACTTTGGATTACTCTTAATATTATATCCTCTAACAGTACTAAATTAGCTAAATACAAAGAGAGATATTTTCCCTCTTTTTCAGCATTACCCTTTATGTTTTGTTCGAAGATACAAAGAATTGTAGCATAGGAAAGACAAGATTTAGATCCAAACATGTCATTATTCTACTACTTTAATATGTCTAAAAAAAAGAAGAAATAGGCTCTTCTTCTTGGTTACTCTTTGCATCAACCGACCAATAATGAATTGCCAAGAGGGCAAATGATGAATGCTTTTGCATCTCCTTATATTGAAAAAAATAAAGGAAAAGGAAGGCAAATGTGAATTATAGCAATTTGCAAGAGGCAATGAAGAAGAAAAGGGTCCTAAAGGCTAAAGGGTGAGTGGTTCTGGGTCCGATATGTTGGCTAAACTTTATTCAAAGTCACATCTTGCTAAAGCCAAACACTCATTCCAATCATTGTCTGTAAACTTAATCATGCATAGATACAGTGTGTACTTATTAGTTTAATCTTGTGGATTAAGCGTCTAGATATACATTTAATTAAGTTGCTGGAAGAAAGCATTATTACATGGACAGGAACTGCAAATAAACACAAGCGTGCAGCCCTTTGTCCAAAACATACAAATCACCAGTGTCCACTCTTTAGTCCCTCTTCTCATGATTTTTATCACTTAGGTATTTATTTTTAATATTTTCTCATGTCAAATCAAATTGTTATTTCTAACTTTTCAAAATTTTCACTGATGGCATCATGGTAGTAGATCCGTCGTAGACTAAAATACAGTAACAAGATATGGCAATCAAAAAAGTCAAGACTACCAAAGTCCAATCAATGACAATGCTTTAAAAAAAAGGAAATTGAGAGAGAATGCATTTTGCAATCACAGAGAAATTATGCCCCTTACGGTTATGGCTCTTCGAATTCGGATACTTTATACTTGCCATTGTCAGCTTAGCATTCCCTTCCATTGGACCATGTCCGTGTTCTTTTGAGCAGAATTCTGTTGGGATTTTAAGTATTNTTTTCATGCATACTTCCGTGATATAGCCATTCCCCATTCATGTGGGGAATTGTTGGGATTTTAAGTATTTAATGATATATTAATGTTTAAAATGGGTGAATGGGAAATGGAGGGGAAAATAAAATATTTGAGTAATATTTGAGTTTCTCTCCTTAATTGTCCCACATAGGAAGATGAAAAGACTTTTGATGGGTATATAAGAAATTGTTGTTCTTCTAGCTAATAAAGAGTTGAGAAGAAAGCAAGCCTCGCGCCGTCGTCGTCGTCGCTC